>VNJW01008175.1:0-14176 GCA_008042615.1 Drosophila auraria | reverse complement strand
AAAGGCCGCGAGGAATTTCTCGGTTGTGAGATCGGAGGTGGGTTCCAAATGGATAGCCTTCGTAGAGAAAGACACAAACACAAGGCACGCTCTCCCTGCATAATTCTTGACTCAAAAGGGTCGGCATAATCAATGCCCGTGAACGTGAACGCCCTTGAGAACGAGACTCGGTCTGTCGGAAGATCGCCCATGAGATGTGTCTGTAGCTTCTTCTTGTACATCGTCAGATCTTACACGAATTCACAACAGCTTTCACCAGATTCTTGATTTTAAGAACCCAATACTTGGATCGGATTAGGCGTACAACTAATTGGTTGCCGCCATGAAGAGTGATCTGGAGGGAAAATTTTATGAGATGGCGAGACAGTCTACAGGCGTACAGAAAAATTATGGGATGGCGCTCATCGTAATGTAGAACTTTGGAGGCAGTGACGCGACCACATGCTCTTAATAGGCCATTTTGGTTCAGAAAAGAAAACAAGTTCCGGATAGGACTTGAAACAGGCAGGGGGCGCTTATCCTAGTTTATCTAGAAAATCGCCAGAGGGCGTTTGACTAAGATGAACTTTTACTGCTCGCTGCTCTAGGTCGGTTTTTGGATGAGCGTTACTTTGCGCTGGCCACAGATCTCTTGGTCTTTGCCACTCTGGTCCTTGCCACCAAAGTTAACTGCCAGCTAGCTCTTGCAAATATATCTTCTAAGAAACTAACGCAATGGACCTAGAATGTCCCAAATTGGATCCGAAATGGCTGGGGTCGCAAAACGGTAGCGTTACCACGTACCTTCCGCTTCCGTCTTTTTTTGTGGTCCGGACGAAATCGCTTTCACAGTATGAATCCGACTCTTTTACCAGCTTGGCTGGTAGATTCTCCACCTCCCAGAACTTGATGAGAAGTCTGTCTAATGACCCTTCTCTGTCTTGGATTACCTGCGTCGTGAAGGGTGCGACTCGATTGGTTGGGGTATTGAAAATCGGCCCAGTGAGCACCCACCCGAAAATGGTTTCTTGACCTAGAAGTGAGCTAGAGATATTGTTACGCATGCCGCTCATCAATACGGATGGTGAAATATCGGCTCCGATCAAGACGTGGATCTGAGAACTTTTAAAAAAGGCGGGGTCTGCCCATTGGAACGCGGGTAGATCTTTTAAAGAATTCTGAGGAATTGTGTAGGAAGGCAGTTTGCCTGCCAATTCCGGAAGGACGTAGGCTACGGTGTCTAGTTGTAGACGCGGCTTCGTTGGAGATCGAATTGCGAAGTGGCATAGCCTAGTAGACTTCGCGGACACCGACTGGCTTAGACCGGAAACTTGTATTTGAATGGGTCGGAATGGCAACGTGATCAGATTGAAGAGGCGTTCTGTAATGAACGTTACTTCGGATCCCGAGTCAGTCAGTGCTCGCGCTCGATAGCTGGAGCCCAGATGACATATGTCAATAATTGCCGTGCTCAGCAGAACAGCTGTAGTGCCAGAGGCAAAATAATTTTGCACAGTGAAAGGGCTTTCCAGTGGACTACTGCTCGAAGGTCTCGCAGCAGGTTGTGGAACTGACAAAGAGGCGGCTGTGGAGTTTTACCCCGAAGAACTAGAGGTTCCTCGATGTAACAAGGTATGATGCCTGCCTCTACAGGTGAAACAGCTGTGAGTGCTGGAGCAATCGCGGAGCTGATGGCCTCTTGCGAAACAATTTAAGCATAGCTGCTTCTTCTTAATGTATGCGGAACGCGCATCCACTGACATCTGGAGAAAACGCGGGCACAACCGTACAGGATGGTTTTCCTTTGAGCATAATTCGCAGCTTCTTGGCTTGAATCTAACCTTTGTCTCGAAGGACTGAAGTTTTTTCGGGACCGATGGTCTTTTCTTCATGTCCTCGATGGCCTCTAATGTCCGATATCTTTCATTTAGGAACATTTCTTCCCACGCAGGAATTTCGGACTTGGAAGATAAGGATTGTTCCTATAGAGAAAGGGTCACCTTAGGCAGTTTACTGGCGCACAGAAATACCAGCAAACAATCCCAGTTTTCCGTGGATATCTGGGAATGTGCTAGTGCTGTCAAACACCCTTGAATCGTGGTTTGAAGTTCTTTTAACGCAAGACCAGATTCGTTGGATATAGAACTCAAGTTAAACAAGAGCTTGAGTTGGCTGTTGATTAAAAGTCGCTTATTTTGGAAACGGTCTTGAAGTGCTTCCCAAGCCGTAGCGAAACCGTCATTGGTGAGAGGGGATTTGGTTACAATCGCCTTGGCCTTGCCACTTGTTTTGGGGATGAGGTGAAACAACTTCAAGCGGCTGGGATGAAACTTGCACGGCTTGAGGCGTCGCTCTGTCGATGTTTTCGCCAATAAGTGCTGCACATGACTCGTATACTGAATAGCAGTAGTCATATTTTGATTGCAGCAGAGGCAATGTGCTGAGGGATCCTTCTTGGGCAATTAGATCAGAGCACGTTTCATACTCCTTTTCTACTTTTTCCCATAAGGCTCGCACTTGTTGAAGACGGACTTGCAGCATATGAAGAGACGGAGGAGCTTGTTCAGGAGTATTTATCTTTGCTTCAAAGAGGCTAACGCGATCGCTGACTGCAATGAATTTGTTAAACGCTGCGGTAGCGGCGGTTGGCTGGTCTGAGGATGCCATTTTCTTGCTGATAGCGCGGGTTACCCTAAGAAATTCGGTTCTGGAAGCTGATGGATTTTCTGGCTTGACCGTAAGTGAAGACTCGCTAGAAGATTTCGCCAACGGTTTCGAAATAACAATTTTAGGAGTTGTCTTCGAACTTGTCGTTGGAAGATTCTTTCCTTTAGGAGTGTATACCGCTCTAACTGATGGACTTCAGGCCTAAGGTGCTAGCGCGAGCGGGAAGCGGAGAGGACGGGCTGGTTTTTTGTTCTTTTCCTGGGGTAGTTGTTGGTTTCTTGTCACCCTCACTGGGCATACTCAGCTATACCCTACAAATAGGTAGGCCTGCACGCCGCAAAAAGTGGAAGAAAATCTTCAAAAAAAAAAAGAAAATGTCGCTGCTCGATGGGAGAAAACACCCCCAGTACTAATTTAAATCGACGAATCAATAGAAATCGTACAGCAGACACGACTAAACTACAACATGTGTGAAAAAAATTACAGAAAGATCTGAATTCGCTAAAAAATAGCCAAAAATGGCTAAGAACTAGCTACGGAAATTGGCGAAAATTATGAGCCACGATAATTAGTTGCCAATAATCTAAATTTTTTTGTCCAATTTAAAATTTTGTTCTCTGATTTAATATTTCTAAAATCGTTAGTGGAGGATTTTTGTTTTGTCGGCACTGTGTCGCCGTTCTTACCTATTAGGAACGTATAGGTGTAGCTAGCGGAGGGAACACAGAGGAATCGACTTTAGGTGCTGGCTTTGCCGCTTCGGACTTATGTGTATGTTGGAATGCAAATATCTAAATGCCTTTAAGTTTGTATGTACGTATGTAGCTTCGTGCATAATAGCGCGAAGTTTGTTGCGTAATTAAAAATAAATTAATTGCATTTGTATGTTTTTATTTATTTGCTAATTGGAGTTTTAGTTGCTTGTTAGTAGCTTGTTATTTTGGTATTTTCGGATATTTGTATGTAAAATATTTGAGTATATTTGTTGGTATGTTTATATGTTTAGAATAAATATATTGCAGTGTGGGTATAAATGTTTGTTGGGTTAATATAATTTATTGTAAATTGTTTTTTTATATATATATATATGTGTGAAATAAATGTAGGTATATGTAGGTATGTATGTATTAGAGAGCTGCACGGCTGTACTTAAAATGTATCGTCCTTCAGTACTCTAGTGTTGTGTACTCTAATTTGAGCGCAACGCATTCAGCTGATTGAGTTCGCATCGCACTGTATTCTCATATGAGCGCAATTCTGATTATTCATATGAAATGGCATTGAATGTGTGCAAAACGGAATAATTGAATTGGCTGAATACTCAGAATACAATTTCTGCGCCGCTTATTGCGGAGTGTGTTTTATTTTTCTGCAAGCGTTCGCCGAGATGAGTTATTAACCAAAATAAACATATAGTACATGGATTTAAATAAAAATAAACATTGCATTATTGTCACTTATTTAATTTCGCAATAGTAAATACAGCGCACGTAAAAGGAAATAATGCGTCATTCATCAAACTCATTATTTTTACCCGGTTCTTTCGGCATTCAATTCGCTCTCTCCATGCGTGTGTTCGTTCAGTTGAGTACAGCGGCGTCGCACACATTCGTTCAAATTCATTGCAATTCGCAGCCGAATTCATTGAACTCATTGGCAGATGAATGTCTCAAAAACCGTTTTGAATGCGGCCTTGCAGCCCTTTAGTATTTATTTTTGGTAATAATATATTTATGTAAATTTGCCGATAAAATTGTAGTGTGTGTTTATGTTAATAAATGTACCAAATTGTGTTTATATACAAATGGAAATTTGGCGAATAAAAACTTGCAGTTTAGTTAAAAGATTTAGTAACTTTTTATGTATTTGTGAGTGTGTGGGTGTATATATATGCGCTTGGACACCAGAAGGAACGCAGAGCATAAGAAAAATACATGTAGGGGGCCGTTTTTGGCAAGTACTTTTTTATGAACTTTACACTTTATATTAGGAAATATTTTCTCACTGCGGCTGGGGCGTATATATTTGCACAAACACTATTTTTCTTACTTTGCACTAGAAAAAGACACGGATGGAAAACACAAGATGGCGACCACGGAAAGATTGCAGTTGAACTTTGGACTTTAGCGAATCACACAGAGGCAAGACTTTCGGGGTTTGTTCTTTTTGATCTCTCTGTGTAATTGCCAATATTAAAACTCGTACTTATCTTGGAAAAACCCGGTTAACAGAACTATGCTGGCTTTTCCAGAAATAATGCAGTCAATGAAAGGTATACTTTTTCTATTAAAATACTATTTCAAGGGAATTTATTACTTATATACTCAGTTTCTTTCAGACTTAACTACTAGAATAAAAAGGTCGAGGAAGACAAAAAAACATGCATTCTCGCCAACTGACTGATCATAAAATGACGCAAAAGTGGATAAAACACAAAAAAATAACGCAAATTTGAATCGATTAATATTCAATATGTAATCAATTATAACAATCTACTTATAAAAACTATATAGACAAAAATGTGATTGTTTTACTTTCATTTGAAAAGATTTTTTATAAAAAATTAATTATAAATTATACAACGCATATTGACTTGTTAACAAAGAAATAACAATTTGTAGTACCAGAAAAACATAAAATTTTACAAACAGTTTTCTTAAAAATACAAATGGATAATAAACTGTACCCAGATAAATCGCTCCGATGGGCTGCCTTTTACATTTCTGGTCTAGTGCTTTTCTAATATGACCAAGAGTATTTTAATGTTTTCATTGGAAAGTTTGGTATTTATTAACATAAACTCACTCAGAGCAGTTTAAAGTACTAGTAATATTTTTGTTGTTTACTGTGACTTTTAAATTTAATTTAAGCAAAATCATGGAGTTAAGCCGTGAACATTTTCGTGCGATTATTTTTCACAGTTTTAAACGTGGATTAGCCAGGCAAGAAAGCTTCGATGAACTTAAATCGATATATGGACGACCAAGTGCCATCCTTAAGTACTGTTCAATATTATATGAATGCTTAGTCGTGAAAAAGCTTTATTCGTGTTGAATACCGCATAACCTGACAAGTGATCAAAAAGATGCAAGTATTGATTAGTGCAAGAAAATGAGAAAATGAGAAAATTCAGTGGCGGGACTTCCAAAGTTGTTTGCAAAATCGTTACAGATGACTAATCACGGATTTTTTCATTTGAGCCCGAAACTAAACAGCAGTCGACCGACAGTCCCCCACGACAATGAAAGTTCTGTCAAGTCCAAGCAAAGAAATGCATTTTTGGGCACTTAAAATATTGAATTGATGGGTCATCCGTCTTACAGTCCTGACTTGGCACCAAATGACTCATTTTTGTTTCCTCATATCAAGAAAAAATTACGTGGTCATCGATTTTCATCGCCAGAAATATCAGTTGAGGCGTTAAAAAACCATGTTTAGTGGTGAAAATTGGCAAGAGTGTATTAATCATCTAGGATAATATTAAAAAAAACAATTAAACCGTTTTCTACCACCACTTTAATTTTTTCATTGTTAGGCCAGAAATATAAAAGGAAGCCCACGTAGTTTGGAGTCGCTCCGACTTCGGTGCGCTCCGAAAACGGGATTTAGGGATTCCCTTTTCGCTCCTACTTTGAAGTGCTCCGAAAATGGTTGGCTGGAAAGTATATCAAAGCAAGCTCCTTGTTCCTTCGGGAACAAGTCCTTCAGACCCTTCGGGTCTGTATTTATAAGTCTAATAGTCTTTTGTTTTATAAAAACTAAAATAAAACGTTAAAGCGTTTGCTTTTTATATTTTTTTATTTTTTTATGAACTTGACAGAGGCTTTTGCTGTAAGGGTTAAAGTGCTTATCGCAATTTCGAGTTCTCACTAAGGCTGCACTCCAGAGTTTGCTCCTACAAAGTTATCCTTACTAAACAACGTGGACGTGTTTGTAAAAAAAAATTACAATAAATACCTTTTTTTTCACTCAATTTTTTTCACTTACTGACAGTTAAAAACAAGTAAGAAAACTACAGTGAGATACCCTGTACCTAAACTATTACTTCTTAAATTAAATCGCCGCTTCAATTAGCTCCCATGCGTAGCCTGGAGGTCTTAGCGTTTAGCAAACGATTTTTATGCAGGAAAGGTCTGAGTTAAAATCCCAAAAAACCAAGGATTTTTTGTTGAGCTTTTATTTATTGGCTTTTTAAGGTTTTCTCCTTTTTATTCAATTAATAAATCTTGTATCACTTCTGCCAATATTAGGTCAACAGTTTCGAAGCTAATTAGTATGAAAATGGCCACTTTTTGTGTTATATGGGTAATGGCCTAGTTGTCTAAGCGGCCGATGCATTACCATTCGCAAAATTGGCCCAAGTTCAATCCCACACAAAACCAAAAAATTTTTATTTTACAATTTTTTTTAAGTTTTTCTCCGTGTATATTAATAAAAAAAAAGGAATAAACGCAAAAAAACAAGAAAGAAAGCTAACTTCGGTAAACCAAAGTTTGTATACCCTTGCAGTCTGCAAATGGATCATTAAAAATCGATCCCTTTTGGTTAAAAAATATCTAATTATGTAAATTTTGTAAATTTTACATTTTACATGTAGAATTTTACATTTTCATATAAATCGACCGATCCTTTCTATGGCAGCTATATGATATAGTTGTCCGATCTTATTGAAATTATAAACCGTAATTCTTGAACTATAAAAAACGGAACTATAAAAAACGAACTATAAAAAGGACTATATCTCGAAATTTATAGAAATTCGTTGAAAAACAGAGAAGTTAAAATTTTTTTTACATTAGTTCCGCCATCATTTCTATGGCAGCTATAGGATATAGTGGTCCGATATCGACATATATACTGTGTGCTAAAGAAATAAGACCACGCTGAAAATTTCAGCCGGATAGCTTAAAAACTGAGAGACTAGTTCGCGTAGAAACCGACAGACGGACAGACTGACGGACATGGTTAGATCGACTCGGCTGGTGATGCTGATCAAGAGTATATTTACTTTATGGGGTCGGACATGCCTCCTTTACTGCGTTGCAAATATCATGTGTAGGCTAAGGTGCCTGGCATACAGTACTTGAACTGTCTACCTTGTGTCGCCGCAACTAGAACATGAACCAGTTGGACTATAGATGGTGCACATGAGGGTCTGAAGGCTCAGCGACAGCCTCAGTTGAATGCAGCCAAATGAGTAACGCTTGCATTGTGGTCAAAACAATTACTGATTTTATTTAGGAAACTTAATGGTATTTATAGCTAAACAAAGTATACAGAGAATGCTTATGTCAACGAGATTGTGTGTAAAAGAATTGTGGGTTACTGTGTATTATGATCTATGCAGAAATGGGAACGGTGCCCAATTCGACTTCTTCATGTCAGCATAATATGCGTTTGCGCTTGACCTTTTGTTATTGCATATACATATTGCTGAGACTGAACATTCTCCCGGCCGTTGAACAGGTGTTCAACCATCGCTAATTTTAAGAGAGGCTGCAAATAAAGCAAACGTCTACATTTGTTGAGTTGATATTTCAAGCTGAGTTTATTTTTAATAAGTCCTAGCTTAGGTAGCTAACATGAAAATCTAACGTCTAGTTTTATCTTCATCTTCGGGAATTCTCATAATCTTATCTCTAACAAGACCATACAAACATAGTTGCTGTACAAATATTTAAGGGATGAACCCAAGCAACAGTTCGAGATACATTTCTCGATTCCTAGTGACGTTTATATTTAAATCTATGCAGACACATGCTTATCAGTACAGTGCTGCAGCTTTTTGCTGGTTACGTAGAATTCTTATATATATATACGTGTTCATGTGTGAACATTCTGCCAAGGGCTAGCAAGAATGGGTGTAGTTTTTTAAATTTGACAAAATTTGATTACATAAAATACATTGAAACAAAATATTTGTACTTCAATTTAGTGGACTGTCATTTTTTAACATTTTTTTTTTAAAGGATCTTCTATTATTTTTTTAGTTTTATATTTACTTTACTCCGTAGTCCAACCGGTGAATATGTAGACTCCGCTGACGTTGAAGACGTAAATTTGGAGTTGAAGACCTCTGTTGATTTGTCTGCCTCTGGTGTGCAGACGATGATGATGTGGTGGCCAGCCGATGATTGTAATCTCATTGCTGAGCCGATTTTGTTAGTGCTGGCACTTTCTTTCTCCAGCTTTGGATTCTAAGCCGATCCAAATATTTCCGATGACTCCTTCAGTTGTTGTCATCTTTTATAATCTCTTCGTTGGCACTTCAGTCCAACCGGCTCAAGCACATGCACTTAAATGCATGCATATTTGCATAGATTTAAACAATCTGTGGCCTTTTGTATAAACGCGACTACGTTCCTTACCTCATGGATGGGAACTTTTACTAGCCTTTTAAAAATGTCGATTTTTTCGACACAATTTCTTCAGATAAAAATTGCAAAACTCTTTCCATAGATCGATTTTTTTTATTATCGAACACAATTTTTTTAGATAAATTGCAAACTGTTCATACAATAAGGACTCTTTTTTATCCTTTTGCATAAACCGAACTATATTCCACCACATGGGGCGAAACTATAGTACCACCAGCAACCTTTACCGCGTTGACCGGTATTTATAAGGTGCCGTCCTTCCTCTGAGTCTCTTACCACTGGGGGGAAAACTGCAGAGTTGCTTAGAAGAGACCAAACATTGTAGAGTGGTTCTTCCTCTGAGGCTCTTACCACTAGGGGGAAACCTGCAGAGTCGCAGGTTCGATGTAAGAGAGGTCCAAAATGTAATGCAAATAAAGCAAACGTCTACATTTGTTGAGTTGATATTTCAAACTGATTTTATTAGGAGCGGACTCCGCTTTATATAGATCCTAGCTTAGGTAGCTAACATGAAAATCTTATGTCTAGTTTTATCTTCTTCTTCGGAAATTCTCATAATCTTATCTCTAACAAGACCATACAAACATAGTTGCTGTACAAATATTAAAGGGATGAACCCAAGCAACAGTTCGAGATACATTTCTCGATTCCTAGTGACGTTTATAACTAAATCTATGCAGACACATGCTTATCAGTACAGTGCTGCAGCGGTTTGCTGGTTACGTAGAATTCTTATATATATATACGTGTTCATGTGTGAACACTAATGTTGAAAGCAAACCTGCGTGGGGTAGGTTCCAGTTACGACTGCTCAGCGTTTTCCTGAGGTTTGGAGGCCCGTTGTCGTGGCTTCCATTTTCTGTATTGCCGTCGTAGAATAAATGCAATGCTCACTATAATTGATATTGCTAAGGCCACATAGGCAGCTACTTGATGGTGCTGCACAGTGCTGAAGTGATTTTTCCATGTTGTATCCTTCAGTTTGGCCAGTCTTTGTTGTAGGACATCGAATTCGTCTAGTTCGGATACTCGGGTTGTAGTTTCTTGAGTTGGTTCTGATGTTTCTTCTACGTCAAACTTGGTGATATTGCCGAAACGAACATATGTTGATTTCGTTTCGCTGATCGTAGTGCTGAATGTGCCAAAACTAATTTTTGAGTTGCGCGCGGTGCAGCCTGCGGAGAGTGATAGTAAGCCCGTTCCTTCAAGGTGTACTGTGGAAGGTGTTCCTTTGCATACAGCTTGAAGCTCTATGGGACTGTGTGTTGCGAACATCCATCTGTTCCGTTGATGCGTCTTTGTCCAAATCAGATCGGATTTTGTTTGAACAGTCTCACATAGTGTTTCAGTCTTGTTGTTAAACAAGTGAAACTCACACTGATTGTCCGCGCTAAACGTAGCTTGATCATCGTTTGGCACTCAAATTCGTTTTCAGTCAATCAATAAATTGATCTCTATGAGCATTGACGGCAATGATATTTGTCTTGATATCGAGTCTATGCCAGCTTCCTGCCTTCCACGCCGGGATGGGGATGATGCTGAACACTTCCTGCTGCGCTGTGGATACCAGAGGAAGTGTAATCTTGAAGATTACATGATCGGTAGTTGTTGTGCCTTCAGCGTGCATAATACGGTAGAGCTGGATAGCATTTTCCGATGATATCGGTAACATTTGATCTGGTAGAAGATGATCCCGAATTTGATCAAGTTGATTTCTCAGTTGCTGAGGAGATACTAGCATGGGACTAATGGTTCGGTGGCGGACATCAGTAGGGACGCTAGCTATCTCATTTTGCATCCGCTGCATCCCCGTCGCCAGCAGGGTTAGCTGGGCTGTTAGGACCTTGAATGCTTGCTGTAGATAGTCGCCTTCGTATTTGCCTCTCTCTCTGTTGATGGTTGCTAGATGTTGTTCTAGTGTCCTGATTCGCTTGTCGTTGGCTGAATTGCTTTTTCTGACTACATTTATAGTAGAGTCAAGAACAGACGTTTGATTCTTAAGCAGCATCATCAGCATATCATCGTTGGATTTGACTTCGTTTATGACCTTGGCCATTTCTTCTGCATAGTTTGAATCAAGCACGCCAAATAATGAGTGCGCTACGTTTCCGACTATATCAAGTGGTGATCTGCGCTGTCGGGAATGGTTAATCAAATCATTTCCAGCTTGTAACTCGCCATATAAATGTTGAAAATGCTCAAGTATAGAGTTACAGGCATTTGCATTTCGTAGTTCTAAACACTTATGTTTTAGTTCAGTAATTCCGTCAGATAGTATTCTCATATCGGTCCAATATGGTTTCAAATCGTAGTAGACAATGATGGTCCATTCTGAAATTGCCATCCTGGAAGTGCCGAGTCGTTCGTAGAATATTCCGGGTTTATTTGTGAACTGCGTCACATTTATTGGTTGTCCCCATGCCAGTGGGAGGATGAGTAGCATTGCCAGCAACGTTGGAAGGATCGGAAACTTCAGCTTCGTACTCTGTGTTGGGATTTCTTTTGACCTCGTTGTAAATATTTTTGCCTTCACTACAACGGGGGCAAATAGTCCTAGTGGGTCTAATATCTGTGCAGATTCGGAACGTACAACTTGTTTGGTGATAGTTGAAGCTTCGCTCTTTTGGGATCGCCCACATAGTTGATCCTTTTGTGTTATCCATAGAAGACCCGACGTCTTCACACTGTAGTGTTTCAGTGATTCGTCTAGCTTGACATTGTTGACAATGTCTTCCTTAGGAATTTCTGTTAACACTTGTTCGTAGTTCGAGCACCATTTTCGGAGCTTGAATGCGGATGGCAATAATATTTGGTTTAGTTCTCGTTGAATTTGGACTGCTTCCGGAATACTGTCTGCTCCAGTGGGGCAGCCGTCGACGTAGAAATCATGCTTTGATATGGATGATCCAAGCGGTAATTTATTTATGACCTTCTCGGCCAAATAGTCCAAGCATTTTGTAGCTAGGAATGGAGCTGACGTTGTACCGTAGGTGACGGTTTTGATCCGGTAATACTTAAGGTCGTCAGATGGATTCTTTCTCCAGACAATTAATTGATTAAATTGATCATCAGGGTGCATCCACACTTGCCGATACATTTTTTCTGTGACTGCTGTGAACACATATTTGTGAGTGCGAAAGCGTAGCAAGATTGCAAACAGCTCGCTCTGGACAGTGGGTCCAGCATGCAATATATTATACAAAGATTTACTGCTTATGGTTTTACAGGAAGCATCAAATACTGCCCGTAGTTTTGTTGTGCCGCTTTCAGGGTAAAGCACACAGCGGTGTGGAATAAAGTAGTGATCCGTGGGTATGTTTGAGGGATCCTCCATAAAGTTCACGTATCCTTTCCAGATTTCAGGTGAAGTTCTTCGCTCCAGTGCCAGGAATCTGTTCGTTGCAGTTTGTTGTGATGCCCCCAGGGCTGAAGATTGTTCAGAAAATGGGAGTTTGACAATGAATTTTCCATCTGCTGCAATTTGGAGACACCCTACGAAATGTTTTTCGGAATGAGCCTCCATCGGTGATCGGTGTTTTTCTTCAGTTTCTAGAGTTTCTAAAGTCCAGAAGCGTTCCAACAGCGTATCAATTTCTTCATCTGTAGCTGCAGCTGAGTTTTGTTCCGCCGAAACTTTTCCGGCCACAATCCATCCAAGTTTTGTATTTTAAAGAATTGGGCCTCCTGGCTTTAATAGAGTCAGGTTCGGTAGAAGCAATGAATGGCTCTACTAGTTTTTGGATTGCCTCCAATTCCCTCGATATGAAGTGAAGTACCGTGGCGTTTAAGTGATAGCATTGAAGCCATTCGTTCAGAAATCAAATTTACTTGTGATCCTGGATCAAGCAGAGCTCTAAAGGTCGCAACCTGACCATTGCTTGCTTTTACTGCCACTTTGACGGTGACGAGTAGGTTGTAATTTTTGTTGCTTGCTGCGCCTACAGTAAGCACTTGTGGCTCGGTTGCTGCACCTGATGTGGTTTCAAGATGCAGCAATGTATGTATCGGCATTCCTTTGCCTTGTGGTCACTGCTAAAGCAATTTACACACAACCGTTGTTATTGCACACAATTGAGTCGTTCGGGTACTGTTTTGTTGCGGAAGTCATCGCATTTGTAAAGCGGATGATTCCTTTTGCAAAACGGACAGCTTGATACCTTTCCAGCGCTGGCAGAGGTACATGTAGATTTTATATGCTCCCTTGTTCCTGTTGGCCTCTTTTTCCTGTCTCCAGTACTCGAATTCGTTGATCCAGGAAGCTGACCATTGCGTCCAAGCTTTGTAGCTCTCGAGACCCATCTAACGATTGTTCGTATAGGGTTCTAGTTGCAAAATCTAATTTTTGCTTGATGATGGCAATCAATACTGTATCCCAGCTAGATATATCGATGCCAAGTCCCTTTAATGATGCCAGGGACTCAATCCTTGTAATGTGTAATTCTTTTAATGACTTCGGATCGTCACTATTTGTGCGTTGTTGCAGGAGACGATTGAGAATCGTGTCTGCTAAATGTCGGGGATTGTTGTAAGCGTCAACCAATATACCCCATGCAAGCCAGTAATTTTCTTGCTTAAGATCGATATGCCTAATCAACCTTTCAGCCTCTCCGGTTACGGTAGTTTTGAGATACCACATGTATGCATGTTAGTGTCATGGAGCATGCATTTGAATATATCGAAAAATTGAGTCCATTTGAGCAGATCTCCATCAAATTTTGGGATGCTAACTCTGGGCAAGTGCACATCTTCGTTGCTTGATGTATTGCTTTTGGCCCCTAAGACCGCTTGAATTTCCTTTTCCAGTCTTAGGAAGGACTGCATATCATATCCTCATTTAATTGGGTCATCGTATTCTTCGTGAACGGAAAAATGAATTTATTGCGTCTGAGACCATAGTGATTTTATCAAATCACTTGTGATGGTCTTTCCTGTCTCTGAAAACTCTTTCAGAGCGCGTTTGATAGACTCGGATATCGCCCTTTGTCGGCGACATGCCGATCTGAGTTTGTCAGATGCTATCATGGGCTGATGTATACTTCCCGCTTCTGGATTTGCATCAGCGTGGCTTGTTGATTGTTCTATATTGTCGAGCATGTTCGCTCTGTATTCTTCGTATGTGTCACGACAGTCATTGTAGAACTTGGTATACTCAG
>VNJW01008172.1:0-219202 GCA_008042615.1 Drosophila auraria | reverse complement strand
CGTGGATGTGCCCAACGATACGGCACGTCGCAGGTGTCCTACGACTACAATGCGGAGAGATCTAGCAGCAGCCAACTGGACGAGGAGAAGGAGCAGCAGACGAACGAGGCCAGACACACAAAGATGTCTTTCGGTCAACACTCCCTAGCGGGATCTCCAGCTGTGGCAGCAGCTGTAGGGCCAAGAGCAGATCGCCAGGAGCAGCTCAGCGGCATTGGGAGCTAACCCCGTTACATTGAAAATCATAATCTAAGTAAATAAATAAATAATTTCTTCATTTTGCACGTATTTGTGGGTACGCGGCTTGGCGGCGTTTATTTTGAATTGTAAACAAACACAGCTGACCGTTAAGCCGTTTCGTATGGATTTTCGGTGAACGCCATAAAACCTGGTCACACTAGAATTATGAAACCCTTTCAGCTAGCTAAGGGTTTAGCGCTAGTGAGTACTAGGCTTAAATGTCTAAAATAAATTGCACCTTTGTTTTCCACAGCTGCCCATCTGGCAACGCTACGACCTACTATTTGGTTTTTTACTTCAAAATTCTTCGGTCACACTGTTTTTAGCACTATATAAGGAGCAGAGTTCTCATTTAAATCCGCAGTCCATTTCCATCTGCCTCTGTTCAAGCAGCTAAAAACCATGATACAATTATACAAGGTAATTTCATCAGATTTGACAAGGACGATAAATTGACAGCACTCTCGATCCGCTCTCAGAGAGACGTGCTAGAAAGAAAAAACACTCTACGTTTAAATTTTTTTCTCTGACGGCGAGAAATTATTTTCGGTCATAAATAAAATTAGTTATTTAAAGAAAAGGTTTAAATTTGAATTAATTTTTCAGAATGATATTTAACAAATATAAAACTAGATATTTACATATTAAACATGTATTAATACTATAGCAATATTTGTAAGAATTTTTTCTTGCCAAAAAATTTTTGTTTTTTGTTCTGGTATGTTTTAGTTTAACTTTTAATTCTAATTTCTAAACCAGGACAAAGTAAAAGAGTTCCAAGCGTGCATGCAGAAGTACGTGAAACAGGAGAGTCAGAAGTATGCCCACGTTAGGTAGCATTTTCAGAAGTTCCTCAGCAACAGCGTCGCCTTCGAAAAGTCCACCAGCTGGCTCTCGTGATACGCGGCGACGTTAAATACATGTCAAAAGGCAAGACGTCGGCGCAGTGCGCTCATGCAGCGGTCATGTGCTACCAGAACGCAAACAAATTCTGTTTTGTTCTTTATTTTCATTTTTTTTAGAGGAAAATGACAATAACAACCTATTCCGACAACGTTTGACGAACGACTGTCAAAATATCGTCCTCAACTGAGGGCAGCATTCTCGATGAGATTACCTTGTATAGTTGTATCATGCTAAAAACATATTCTTTATTATTTTTATTTTTTTATTTTCTATGTATTTATTTATTTATTAATAGGCTTTAATTTTGTTATAGGCTTTTGCTTCGGAAGCGCCTTTAACACGGGAACCTTTCTGCGCATCGGTTCAAGCAGCATGCGTCGCTCGCTCAAAACATCTTTTTTATTATATTTATTTTCTTTATATTTATTAATTTAATTATTTTTTTATTTAATCTGTTCATATGCTTTGACTTGGGGATCTCCGGCATCATCATCGACCTTGGCAGCATGTGTCGCTTGCTTAAAACAGCTTTATTTTCTTATTTTCTTTATATTTTATTTTATTTTTATTTTTTATTTAATTTGAGTTCGAATTTTAAAATGGAAAAAAATAATGTAACAGCTTTGCTTGTGAAATATGTAATGCCACCATGTATTATGCAGCTCCTAAGGTTCACTCCAAGAGATAATAATTGCATGGATGCCTATAGGCACGTATAAGTGGGCGGAAAAACATATGGTATTCCGATCCTCAACAATAGTTTTGATACAATTTGCATACTGCAATTCAAATGCATGGCAGTTCGACCCTGTCTATGGTGTTGCCAACCCGAAATACCGCTGTCTTGTACACTGGCTCTCTCCCTATGGGGTTTCCAGTTTTAAGGCTCTCTCTCTCCCTGATCGCAGGCTCTCGCCAGGAATTAGGGAAGACGTACTGCATTATTATCTTGACGTTTTAAGCTTTTGTTTACTTAGTATTTTTAAATATAATTATATAATTTTTATATTAGTAACCTATCCAATCCTGCAGGGCAACTTTCTGCTGTTCGATTTGCTCACCCATCTTCTGGGTCATGGCGAACTGTATGAGGATGAGCAGATAGTTGACCAGAATCGATATGAACTAAAGAATAATTTGGAAATAATAAAACGCCCAAATTTAAAAAAACAAGAACTTGCCAGAGCGATAACCCTGCGGTTGAAAACGACATCCAGGCCGCTGGTGAACTGAATCCTGGCCTGCTTCCGCCAGGACATCAGGGACTCGACCAACGGACGGAACGCGGGGTTCTGGGGGAACCAGTTGTCCAGCTGCTCCACGAGGCGGAGGCATCTGTGGGCTTCGCGGATGGTTCGATCGCAGTAGAAAGGCGCGATCAGCAGCTTGTAGAGCGGGGTGGCCATGCAGAGTGCCACGTATCCGATCATCCGGTAGCTGCTGCCCTGCTCCTGCTCCTCTTCCTGCTGGCTTCCGATCCCGACGGACTGCCCGAAGAGGATGTACAGCTCGCTGGTGCTGATGGCCAGGTCGTGGGCCATGGCCGACCACAGGCTGAGAGCGTAGACCGCATTGATCTCGTGGACGAGGTAGAGCAGCTCCTGGACCATGGCCACCACTTGTCGGATGCGCACTTCCCTCAGCTGTTTCTGGGGGAAGCCCCACTCCAGGAATCGCGGATCAAGCAGCTGCTGGAGCAGGCGGAAGCGGATGCCTATCATCTCGGCCAGAGTCATGTGTACGTAGCCCGAGAAGTGGGGTCCGCCCGTGACTATCGCATAGCAAAAGGCGAAGATCAGAAAGAGGACTGTGTGACCATTGCCCACCTGGATGGCGGCGCAGTTGATGGCCAACATGTAGAGGGAAGTGACCAGTCCCAGGACCACAATATTCTTCCTCAGCATTTTCCTGTAGTTGAGATTAGCTCCAAAGTCCCGCATCAGCCTGAGATCCAAGGCAGCCAATCTCGAGTAGATTCCCAGGTGTCGTCTCGCTGATATTTGCATGGACAGGAAGCTGGCCACAAACACAAACGTGGACATGACCAGTTCCAGGGCAGCGATGCTCAGGACCAGCTTGTCGGCGAACCTCAGTCGCTCCTGAACATCCTCGGCGGCTAAGAGGATGCTCATAGAAGCGAACAGTCCCAACAGTGCCAGAGCTGCCACCGACAAGGAGTAAATCCTGCGCCAGCGGCTAATCTTAAACTGAGATCCCCTCCCGCTGAACCCGCTGCAACCCATCAGGAACTGGACGCCACAGATGAAGCTAGCGGAATCGTAGACCGTTTCCGGCTCGCGGAACAAGTACAGCACGGCCATTGCGTTCAGCTGCGGGCTCAAAACTGATTATTGCTATTATTATGTTAATTATTGCCCCTTGATATAAGCCTGACTTTTTTATATAAGTGCGGAAATCGAATTTTGACTTCCATGGGTAATGAGTACACCTGAAAAAATATAATTAGGTTCTAAAATTCTAAAAAGGTTGTGGCATTCCTACATTCATAAAATATATTAATTTCGTCTTATTAGTTTAGTTATATCAGTTTCTCTCCAAAGTTACTTAAATATATATTTTATAGTGGAATTAGGTATGTATATATCGAGAGAAAAAAATTCGATATGACAAATCGACTTTATTGAAAATATCGTTAATTTCGATATATATTAAAGTTATCGCATTTCCCGTAAAAATTTACATTAGCGATGTCATCGATTTTATTTAATTTATTTGTCTTTTTATATATGTTGCATGTTTTTATTGATCCGATATATCAAACATAATATCGATTATACGCACATATATCGGAATGTTACAATATAACAGTATTTCCTTCTAACTAAAATGATGGCTCGATTCGTGATAAGAGCCTGACTTAATGATTTTCAAAACCGAAGACCATAAGCTGAAAATAAAATTAAATTAATTGGAGGATGTCTTAATCTGTAAAATAAGCAGCACAGAATATTAGCTTATTTTTGATATGGATTGTAAGCTGTCTTTTCTCTCAACCTTCCGCTTATTTTCCAGAGACTCTCAGTGTGCGATGGCTGCTTCCCTTATAAATGTGTAAAAGCCATTAAAGCATTTTAGTAATTACCTTGATTACTTTTGTGATAACCTGGGACAAGTGCTTTCCTAATTTATTTATTTACTTCCCTTTACAATTGTCTGTGGCTTCCAGTCTCGGTGAAAGCGGTTAGGCAAATATAAATGATTTGAAATAAAAAACAGTTCATAATAAAAACTGTTGGTGACACTCACGGGAAAACATTTCAATCGAAAAGTTGAATTTCAATTAGATTGGTTTTGCGGCTGCAAGTTACTTGTTTTATAATTATATAAGCTGGTGGAAAGCAAATAATTTATATGGTGCAGCTTAAGAGAAGGCCAGTGGCAGTGCTGTCAGATTTAATACCATAATCCGGGGGATTATGGCCAAGCTGGGAAAAGTTGTTAATGCCCGGTGACAGAGCTCAACCCTTCGAATTGGGCCAGTTCGGAGATATGCGGCATGATTTACAGCCTGACTGGCTACAGGAAAGGTAAGGCGTCGGAGGGCCACTTTGTTGGCTTTAATTAATAAAACTTGATTAACGGAAATTTTATGATTGTCCAAACGGCAGCAGGAGGCAATCAATCATCGCCTTGTCCCGCTCTCGTTCGCCTCTGTTAATTATTTTGCATTAAATATTTATGAAATTCCCGAAAGAAAGCCGCGCAAAGGGACAGCTCAGTTGGGAAGAAGTGTAAAATTAATTAGGCTGTGTCCGCACGGAGAAACGTCAAATGGTTGCAAATGACAACCGAACGGAATGGAGTCGGTTAATAAATTGTTTGCTGCACATTTGTGGTTCAATGCACAGGGACACGGGCATAAATAAATGCGAATTCGAAATAATTTATGCGCAACTGTTGATTTTCTGGCTGATTAACCTTTGGGAGCTTAACTAGGAAACAAATGGCATAAATGTCCTGCATACTCAAAGCTACATACCCTATTCGAACTGCGTTAATGTAGGCTTTGTCCAGCAGTCGAGAGACTCTCACTTCTGCCTAGGGTATCCCTTTGTAATTACTATGTTTTTTGCTAATTTTGTTTATTATTTATCGCCTTCTGCTCCAACGCACGGCCAGTAACATATGCGGCCACTTTTGCATTGACAATGGCAATTACCAAATCCAATCGGATTCAATTGGATTGGATTTTGTGGACTTGACTCAAGGCGGGTGGGCCTGCACTTTCGCTGGAGCCTCCCCTCCATTCCGGCCATTTGTCCTTGTCAGTCGCCACTCCTTTTCTCCATTTTTACACACATCCTGACAGCTGGCTGCTGGCTGAGTGATGGGCCGGCTGATTGACTCGCCGAAATGTCCAAAAGTAAAACAACACCGAGTCGCAAAAATGGAAATCAAATCTCCGCCCATACGGATTCAATTAACGCTAATTTAAAATGCCAACATATCTGGAGGGGCTTCTGGAAATAGGAAAAATGGAAAATGCCCAGCCAGTTTCCCACATGACCCCCATCAAAAGTGCGTTGTCAGCGGTCCGGGGTTGACACTCCAAAGGGCAGAATCGGCAACAACGGTAGGGGCAACTTTTCCGTGTCAGCCAAAACAAGCCTTGATTGAGGGCAATAAGCGAGCCAAATCGAGTTCAGAATGTGTGAAAAATGTTTATGAAATGGCCAGATGGATGCTATATAAATAGTAACATTTTAAATAACCCTTTTCTACGAGGTGTACTCTTGCAAAGTGCTTTATAATTGTAAGCAGTAGTTTGTGAAGCAAATTCTATGTATTCTTTTTAATATTTATAACTTAAAAAGACATTAAATTAAATCGTATATAAATATTTGTAAGCACAGATAAAAAACTGTGCTTTTGTAATGTTCAATATAATCTAGGCAACAATAAGTATAAGCAAGTCTTGAGAGTATTCAGTGATTAAGTTTTATTTAAATCGTAAAACTTGGAATGTTCTATATCTGCCAAGGGTATTAATTATGAGGGCTTGCAAGGTTTTCCTCACATCTCGCTTGATTTTTTCTATTAAATTTCACTATTTATTATTTATTGAGTTACTCAGTCTTAATTATTCCCGAATATTTAAAAATGCAAATGGGTTTTCACAACAAAAACAGCTTCGAGCGATGTAAAATGATTAAATGAGTAAATGATTTGATCTTTTTTTGTCTTCAATGGTTATAGTTTATTATTTATTAATTATCTCTTCATTCCGAAAAATATGAGTAAGCTCTAAATGAAAAACATTAAGTGATGTCAGATGGATTAAAGATTAAATATATAAATATTAAAGGGTATTATAAGTTAGTGCCAACCGAGAATGTATGTAACAGGAAAAGACAAAAGAAGAAATCTTCGACCCTATAAAGTATATATATTCTTGATCAGCATCACCATCCAAGTTGATTTAGCCATGTCCGTCTGTCCGTCTGTTTGTCTGTTTTGTTAAACAGATATCAGAGACTATAAGAGCTAGAGCCACCAAATTTGGTGACAGCATTGGAATCTGTTGCACGCAGATCAAGTTTGTTTAAAAATTTGGCCACGTCCACTTTCGCTCCCCAAAAATTATAGCTTTAGCTGTGATTTTCGGCTTAAAGTAAATAGATAGATAGACTTAAAAAGAATGTGCTTCTTCTTCTTCTATTTTAAGAGCGCACGTGCGTGTTGCTCAACATGTCCCTAGCAACATGTGTCTCTTTTGGATGTTGCTCAACATGTTCCTAGCAACATTTGTCTTCATTTGTCAACATTTTCTTTTTTTTATGTCCATATGCTACTAAATTTCACCTACAATCGTCTCGGGTATCTCAGAGTCGGTAACACTCGACTGTAGCTTTCCTACTTGTTTATCTTATTTCACGTTAGCTTTTCGAAAAAAGGGCTATTTATTAATTACTTAAGAACCCACACTCAAAATAATATTTATTTGTTTTAAGTGTATTAAAAGATTAAATATAATATCTATCTAGTGTCTACTTCGTTTTCCATGAGATTGTGGCCAAGAGGGCTTGTGGCAGGGCAAGGAACCCATTTGTAGGCACTTGCCCAACTGAGTGCGTCCTAATGCCGCTCACAATTAAATTAAATAACACCATAATTAATTACTGCCCACGCACACACTCACGGCGGTCGGGACTCGGGACTTGATTTGCTGGCCAAGAAGGTGCTAATGTCCTGGCCCATTCATTGTGGACTGAGCATGGTGTGCGTGAGTGAAATAAAGAATGATTTATGGCGGTAAGCTAACTAGCGTTCTGTTCCCGAGCGGGCCACGCATGTTCCTGTTCTCACAATTAGGCGCTGACCCCCGTGTGGAACTGGGTTGGATAGGGGGCAAAAGAAAGGGAAAGGGCGCCCCTCGCTGCGCCATAAATCGCATCATAAATAAAAGGGCAGCGACGCAATGGAGCCATCAAGTTTGATGCAACTTATAACCGTATTTGGCCATAACGGAGCCAATGGGCCTGCATTGATTGGATATATCGGGCGTCCTTAAGCGGCGGCCCATCAACTGCTCGAATGTTCGTCCATCAAGGCGCAGTGATAAGGCTGCTCCGCACAAAGGCGTTTAATGTTAACGAGCAAATGGCCCCCGAGTAACTGCACTCCTTTGCCGGCACTTTAATAAATTGTGTTATGCATAAACTTTATGCGAACGTAATACTCACAGAGATATATATATATACATATTTATAGTCAAGGGTTATCATCGCGGCTGCTTTATCTCGCCCAGCCGCTGAAATATGCGCCTGCTCCTTCCTGGCTATCTGCTCGGCATCTTTCCGCGCTGCATGTTCATTTGATGCCAGCTCTTCTCCTGGTGGCTCCTGGCTGCACAGCATAAAATCCACTCAGCCGTGCCACATAAAACCCGCAAAAAGCGATGGAATTATGGTGCCTGCTCATTGTGTTGCAGCTTCTCACCTCTCGCACAGAGCCTGCAACGCTCCGGAGCTGCACAGATCCCGCATTCCGCAAGAGGGCTTGGGCGAAGTCATGGGTATATTAGTCCACATCGTCTGAGGGATTCCCATTCCCACAGGGGCGTTGACTAGGACTGATTAATTTAAATCAGACGTCAGACTGAATACACTTGAAAATACAATGCACATTCTTAGGGGTTCTGCAAGGGAAAATCAAGCAAAATAATGGTATTATTCCGTGGTGCGATGGGTAGTGTGTTTGACTCTTAAGCTGAACGCCCATAAGTGCTAGTTGTGACTATTGAGTTGCGATTATTAAACAATATGAAGTAAACTTTTCACCGATGTTAAATCTCAATAGTATTTTTTTCTGTGCACTTGCGAATAAAACATTGAAAATAATCTCATTCCAAAGAATTGCGGTTAGGCCAGGGGCGTAATCCAAATCCCGATCTGCGCACTTTGCTTATTCCAAATAAATTTTAATTATGTGATACAATAAATGGGAAGATCCACCTTTAAGGCTTTTTGGCACTCCAGTCACGAGGCTTGGAGTTGCCTTCGAGGCAGGCAAGCCGATTATGTTGCACGTTCACCGGGAAACGGCAACTTTCCTGCCACATGTCGGTTGTCGGTTGCTGGTTGCTGGTTGCTGGTTGTCGGTTGTTGGTTTCTGGATGCTGGAGCTCGACGTGTGTCAGAACTGATTAATGAGCTGCAAATGATGTTATGCGCAACGCCCGCTGCCAGGGCGTAAATCAGAAATAATCGGGCGTGCAAGGAGGAGGAGATGCTGGATGAGATGTTAGTGGGGTGGCCTTTGGGGCGATGCAGGCCAGCAGGCGCTACTTATTGATGCTAATGATGCTGCCGATGTGGCATTGTTCGCGTGCGCAGACAGCTCGGCATTCGTCGCCTTCACTTGCACTTTGCATGTCACTTGTTGCCGCACAGCTGCTCTCTCGCCCTGACACTTTTAGTGGCCGCCAAATATGGCATTGGGGGAGCTACGGTGGAGTTCCATTATATCTTTGGCAGATTCCTCGCCAGTGTCCCCCCGGACCAGGCCAGCCACTTCCCCACCAATTGGCAGATGTCAGCTTTAAGCCGTTTTAAAAGGCAAATGTCTGACAAAGCTGCAACTAAAACTTTTTATGCCCCACTTTGCCCGGCCATTCACAACTTGTACGTGGCAAATAAAAGTGCACCCGGGGACCGCCTGCGTATCGCTTGCCAAATGGGATAGACAACACTTGCCCGCCCAAGGGCCTGCTCCTGCTCCTGCTCCTGATACGGCTCCTGTTACCGCTCTGGCTCGGCCTGGCCTGGAAACAGATTTAAGTATGCAGTTGTAAGCCATAAAATCAGCTTAATACTTCCGACGAGCCACAAAATCTGAATTTATAGTCAACACAAGGAGTACACGCAGTAAGGAAAGTTGAAATTCGAGTCCTCAATTCAGGAAATCACTTTTGAATACCCTTTCGTTATGATTTGGAAATAAGAGTAAAGGAATAGGAATAGAATTAGTTAGAAAATACAACTTTGAGTAAGTTTTACTTGCAAGTCGGAAGTAATCTAAATAGAAATAAAACAGTTAATTAAATAACCCTTAGTGGTTTATTGAAAGCTCTAGAATTACATTTACATACTGCCATTATCTAAGGGCTTTGTCTAGTATTATATTATTTTGTAGAAGTAAAAATAATAAACAATAGTCTAAAGGTCTAAGTTTCCTTAACATTTCGATAATTTCAAAAGGGTTTTGTGATAGAATTCAAAAGATTAATACACTATATCTGTCAGTATCTGTCTGAAATATATAATTTATGAACGAATACCGCACAGATTACAATTGTTATTATTAAATAATGGTTATATCATAATAAGTATTAAAATGGTAGGGCCCTGTACTGAAATATAAAACTTATGAACCAGCACTGGTAGATACAATAGGTTTTGGCATACAAAAATACAATTTCTACTACTTAACGAACTAAGTACTATAATGTTGCATTAAGTTGTTGGACAATGTAGGCCCTACCAAAAGTCTTTATTTTTCTTTTATTTCTATGTTTTAATCGGGGTGGTTTTTTTTATGTATTTAAAGCCAGATATGCCCCTGGCTATCAAGGTATAAAGGCAAGATCTAAGACACAAATTCAAGACCCTAACAAAGAGAAATGTGCTGGCGCTGACGTTGACTGGGTTACGTTACATAAGACCAGTTTCTGGGCTGGATTCGTCTGGTGAGGAGCCACCGTGGAGGTGACACGGTTCGATGCCCAGGTCAGCTGGCCACGAGAACGAATATATGTGGAAGATGCAAATGCCGGCGACCCCCGTTGAGATTGCTTTCGCCTTCTTCGCCGCTCGTTTGCCGTGTTTCCATATTCCATATTCCATATTCATATCTGGCGAAGTGAAAGTGCTTGATTAGCAAAAAATAAAGAAATCTGTCTGTTTTTGGCGGTTTCTAGGCTGAGGCACACATGTGGGCCTGTGGAGTGACGGATGGCTTGTCTTGCCAGAAATTAGTGATTAGTGTTATGCAAATGGGTTCTAAGGCCCTGGCCGGGGCATATAAATCAATGTGGAGGTCGGGCCAAGGCAAGTCGTCGGAGCAAGATGGGCGGCAGCCACAAGTGGACGAGGCTGCTCCTAATGGGCCTGATTTTCCTCTTGAGCTGCAGCGGAAATCCCTTAGGTGGATGTGGAGGATAGACCCCTTTTTCATCAACTAATGAATTTCCCTTTCCACACACAGCAAGGCGGCTGAGATTGCGGCCGCTGAGTGCAGCAGAGATTCGGCACTTGGAGAGCTCCCTGCCCGCGGGTCGATCCGTTTCCAGTGGATTCGCTGCCCTCACCGGCTTTGCCCTGGGCCTGGGAAAAGCTCTGACCGGTGTGTTTATCTACGACGTAATTACGGCCAATATAACCGAAGCCGAGGAGAGCATTGCTTCGTCTTCGGCCAGTGGTTCCTCGGTCAGAGAGGTCTGCCTCAATACGGGAAGCTCGAACTCGGATATAACTTGCATTGTTTACTACACGAACAATTAGTAACAAATAAAATATAATAACTTTAGTTGATCTAAATATCATAGGAACAAGTCTGTTGTTGCTGGGGTTTTTCTGCTAATTCTTAGCAGTTTAAGTTATGAATTTTTCATCATTTTAACTTGCATTGTTTACTACACGAACAATTAGTAATAAATAAATTATAAGAATTTCAGTGAAACAAGTCTGCGGTCGCTATGGTTCTTCTGTTATTTCTCAGCAGTTTAATGTTTGAATTTATCTTATTTAAAATCTTGCTAAAATCTAAAGAATATTTAATTATATTTTAAAGACCTGGCGAATCTTATTTTAAAGTTAATTGTTTACTCTTTTAAGCCAACTCGTATTCAAATTAAGAATAACATATTTTGTGGCCACCGCGTGGCGTGAAATTATTCATCAAATAAAACCAGTTTGGGGTCGCTGGCTACTGTGTCAGAGGTCAAACTTTTTATTTGTTTTTTTTTTAGGAATTTGAGATATTGGGAATTTGCATATGCAAAACTGGGCACTTTCTTTGACTTCTCACATAAAAGTGACGCAGAACCCGTTGATCGAGTCAGTTGTGTTTCTACGCGATTACGCGAAAGATCGTCGTCAAGATGAAGTCGTCCCGGAATTTGATATCAAACCTACTCATCCTCATCGCAGTACTCAGTGTCGGTCTGGAGGGTGAGTAGTGAAAGTTGACCTACAACCAGGTTGCTCGATCGGATTCTGTGAGAAAATACAGTCATGGTTATAGGATTCTATTAGATTGGAGGCTCTAAGCGAAATTTGGAACGAGAAACAGCTTAACAAACCAGTTGCAGATCCCCTTTTTAGATTAAAGAAAAAGAAAAGAGGAAGTTTATTAATAAACGTGGTTTGCTATACTTAAGGGTGTTGGGACTTTTGTCGGACTTTTATTTTGAAAATTAGGAATTGTTGACACGAGCCTACTGTCTTTGGGAAGAATATATTTAAATCTTCGCATTAGGCATTCTCCACTCCTGAAGAAGACATAGGCAATAGGATGCTGTGTTACCTTTTTATCCTTTTCATCCCTTACCGATCCGTCTGCAGCTCGTCGCCTGGTCCTGCGTCCCCTGACGGAGAACGAACTGCGTAATGCTCTGGAAGAATCGGGAATTGGTTCCGACTCTGAAGCTGGCAAGTCGGTGTCCTCGGCCTTTGCGGGACTCACTGGATTCGCCCTGGGCATAACCAAGGGAATCGGAGGCTCAATCCTGTTCGATGTGGTCACTTCGAATGTCACCATCGACTACATCACGAGCCTGCTCAACGCCACCGCCAATTCTACGACATCGAGTGGAACCGCCCAGGAGATCTGCTTCAACAGTCGCAGTGTCGACGGGGAGGTTATAAATGGCAGGAGCAACGACGACGTGCCTGTGGACGACAGCGTTTATCCCTCTGGCGAGTGGAGACAGACAACGGCGGCGACGACGACGCCGACGGGAACGTCGACGACTGCGGGAACGTCGCCAACTACAACTACTGGTAGTAGTGGAGTCACCTGCATTGTCCTGGGCTCGAAGGGATATCGTCGCAGGCGCCTGCTGGAGATCCGACCGGGCACCTTACCTCGGGCCTCGGCTCGGACCTCAAATCGTTTGAGAAAGTTTCGCAGGAATAGGTATTAAGAATTAATATTCCTAAAGTAGTCTAAATTTAAGGTTATTTATTTATTTATTGATTTTTATTAGTTTATTAAATTTTAATTGTTCTGCATTTCGTGGCTGAGGTGTGGTGTCTTCATTACTGGTTGGGTTTTTCGGGAATATCTTGGGTTGATACATTTTATGATTTGCCGACATGAACTACACATTTCCCCCGAGGATCTTAACGGGGCCAAAAAAGAAGAAGGCTGCACTATCTTACATCAAAATTTTATGGAATATACTTAGCCTATCTCTTGGAGAACAAATAATCAATGTATCGAATAAAACCAGATTCGGGTCACAGCTGGAACAGAGATCGAACTTTTTAACTTTTCCGCAGAATTGAAATTATTAAGAATTAGCATATGCAACTTTTACACTTTCTTTTCCTTTCATTTACAAATAAAAGTAACAAAGTTTGAACAAATAAGAAAAGAATCTTTAAGAAGATGAAGCCGTTCCAGAATTTGACATTGTTCCTACTCTTCCTTATAACGGCTATCAGCGTCGGGGTGGAAGGTTAGTTGGCAGAACAGAGTCTCTGGATTCATTACCAATACAATTTCGTACGCGCTTCTCAAAACGGCTGAGAAAATTCTACAGGAGAAGGCTTTAGTCTATTTATTTATCGATTTCGATTAGTTTATTAAATTTTAATTGTTCCGCATTCCGTGGCTGGCGTTGGGGCCGTCTTTATTAATGGTCGGATGACTTGGGGAAATCTTGGATTGACATATTTATGATTTGCTGACATGCACTCTGAGGTTGGCCCAAAGGGATTTTACGGGGCGTGTGGGCTTGCCTCCGAAAATAAACATTCATATGTGTAACATACACCTGCACTGACAAAAATTGACTTGATAATTATACTTTTTCTGTCGTCTTCATTCTACTTAAGTACCATCTTCAAAATACATTTTCTAAATAATTTTATCATATTGCTTACGAATATAGCAATGTTTTTTAAAGGTTAGAACTGGAATAATTAAAATGTAATGCCTGAAAATATATTATAATAACTAAGTTGTTTTCTATTAAATGTATTTTACTTAATAAATAAAATATTAGGCATGGTATTGTATTGTTCCTTGCATTTTATTAAAGCATTATGTATTAAGAATCAATTTGATCACAGAGCTGGCCAGTGCCCTCGAGGATTTCTGAGGCATACCAATGTGTGTCTATTTTTCTATTTTCTTACTAAATCGCACTGCAATGAACTTGGCCTTTCATTTCTTGTCTTCGTAGGTAGTAAGTTTATAGTTTTTTATTTTATTTTCTTAGCTCCGATGATTTTTTTTTGTGTGCACTTTTGCAGCGTCACGCATATCGCCGTGGCAGAATGGTTATTAATACAAACAGCCAGGCACGCAGCCGGCCACCGCCGCCCTTACCCTTTGAGTGGCCCACTCTCTCCCGTATCCTTGTATCCTTATGTAAACATTGAAATGTCATTGCCGTCGAGGGCAGCGGCCCGGCACATAAATCCTCCTTGGCCACAATTTATTAACTTTAACACTAGCCGATGTCAACGGCACCCCTGTTTGCTCCTTCGCCAGCTTCCAGTTATTGATTTGGATGCGAAATTTATGTGGTCGAAGGACCTCCATCCTGGACTCTGTTTAGCGAACTATTAACTTTGAATCTTCTTCGCAATGCAGTGTTTATGTTATTGTCTGATCCCTTCCTCGTCGCCTCGACCGGAATTGCATTAGGAACCATTTTTTATTTATGTTAATGCCGGGACAGTTCTCTGTCAGGATCGGAAAAAGTGGTTTGTGATTAAAGTGCGGCTGATGGGGCGAAGCAAACTATTGCTTGAAGAAAACCAAACTCAAATTACCATATCTCTGCATCTTCAAAAGCCCATTGAGAGAGAATCCGAGTGTACATATGGTATGTACAGTGGGATCTCTATTAAAGGAAGGATGAAGTTTTATCGGAGTTTTACGCTGTCACCTTTGTGCTAGCAAGAGGAAATTTGTCGCCTGCAGAAAAATTGCTTGCATATTGCAATACAAATGTATGGCCGTTAGGATTGTATTAATCTTTGGGCTTACCTATTAGTCGTAAATTAAGGAATAAGGATTAGACTTTATTTGTTTGTTAGATAATCCTTAAAGGGTCATAATAAACTAAAGGAACTATATATATTTGAAGACATTTCCAGTTGGAAACAAAAGTTTCCAAGCAAAATTAGTTACAAAAAATTCCTTTTACCCAAATTCGACTGTGTGTGTTCACATTCATGAGAACTTCAGCAGCAAAACTACAATTATTGTGCACTTTGCCATCGTAGAGAAAGCCGGCTTAATGACCATGAGGCCATGACCCCAGTAGGGCAGTAGCTAGCCCCTTACCCGTTTTCCTCCCTCTCTGGCTGAAATTGCGTACTAAATGCGCTAAATTACTAACTAAATGCCGCAAGTGCCGCCCCTGGGCATGGCTAGAATTTCACAAATGAACGCCCTTTTCGGGGCAGAGGGTGGCGAGTGGCCACAGGGGTTGGCTGCCGAAAACTGAAGTCGAAGTCAAAGTCAAAGTCAAAGTGAAAGCGAAAGCGAAAGCCAAAAACTGCCGACAGTCGATGACATTTGAGCGATAAGAAAAACTGTTGTGTGGCTTACTTGGTGGCTCCCCTTGTGATTTCCTATAAGGGGGCGAGGGTGTGAGGGTGCGAGGTCAGGGGTCGAGGGCGAGTGCGAGTGCGAGTGGGCCAGGCCAGGTCCTTGTGGTTGTTGTTGGCATTAAGTATGCAGGCGTGTGAATTGCGAGGGGGCTGAAATACAAATAGTGAGCGCGGAGGTCTCCCTCGTCCTTTGCAGGCATTTTTACAGTTATTTTTACAGCATTGCAAATTGTTTTAAATGTTAATGTTGATGTTGCCGCTCCTGGCTGAGCTGATAATAAAACCGGGGCATCCCAAAGCCAACGAATAATTGAGATGTTTTGCAGGGGTGCCAAGTGAGTGTGTCGCGCCACAACACACGCTATACACACCCCCAATAGCGCCCCCAATCGCAACCCCCTGGGAGAGTCAGCCGGGAAGAGTGCTCGCACTTGTGTTAAATTATGCGGGTTTGATTTTTATTGCAACGCCGCTCATTTCGGAGCTGTTTTTTCCTTTTCCGTTTGTTTGTCTTGCCCCGGTTTCCATTGTTTTATAGGACCTCTCCGCGGAGCTTTCCCATGCCCCAAATCAAAATCATCTCGAAAGTATAAACAAGTTACAGGACCGCTGCGGAGTGACGAGCACGCGTGTGAGTGCGGCTGTAATTTGGTCATGCCTCGTTGCCCCAACGAGCTGTTGCCTGGCGTTTCAATTAATGGCACTTGCCACCCTCGACTCGACTCCACTTCTCATATCTCGTTTCTCGCCTCTCGCTTCTGTGCTCCAAGGGGTCATCACTTTCGCCGCTGCACTCCTAATGAAGCCATCTCCAGCGGTAGCAACCCTTACTCCACCCGCCGAAGAAGAAGTGCTTGGCACTTTTGGGTTGTCAACAGGAGTCGAGAGATATCCGTACACTGTTGAAAACTGAGATACAATCTGATTAAGGTCAAGTTGATTCCTAAGCTGTAGTTGAAAATGAAAGAAAAAGGTTACAGTTAAGAGTGGTTTAAGCCTTAAGGCTATCTATCCCCTAAGGCTAATTTCTGTATTTATTTAAGATAAATGTTGACATTTAATTTTTTTAAGAGAATATATTTAACTTTGAGGGTTAAAATTACTATTAAAATTATGTGGAATATTTCCTTAGCGTGTAGTAAAAGCATCAAACTAGCAAAATTAAGCTCATTTTTTCAATATCCTTTTAGGGCTAACTTTATTACAAATGTAATGAAGAATTAAAGTTGTTTTAATTTATGGAAAGACTCATGGAGGGCAGAAAAAGACAACAACATGTGCTGTTTTCTTTAGATCTGTTTGAGGGCAAGGTCACACTTTATTTTAAAATAACAATGCAGTGCTATAATGCAATAGCTCCAGTACGTTTGATCGTCGAGCAATGTAAAATAAATTTTTTTTTAATTTTTCTGTACATAAATATTAATAGATGCCTCAAGGAATAAATGGGTTTCAAGTAAAAATTAATTCCTTCTTCGTAGTCCAGATTTCTCTTTATACTCTGGGTTACCTTTTTAATAAATTGAAAAACGTGATGAAGTCCAAAGACCTTAAAGGCTCTTGATAAATTTCTATATGTAAAGGGCTTTTGTAGTACTCCTAAATATATTGAACGTTCACCTCTTTTTCTCTTGTGTAATTTTTTCGGTTGCACGATTGCAACTCCGCGGTGACACGTGACCGCAGGGATATCGGTTGAGCCCGAATACGCCGCATCGCACGTCTTAATAGATTTTTGATTTGTTTGTTCAGTCCCACCCCCAGCATCGACTTCACCCCAGCCCCATATCCATATCCCAACCCGAATCCGAATCCAAATCCAATTGTGAGCCGCGCGTGCGTCTCTGATTGGAATAATGATTTGGCAAACGAGGCTAGAACACAAACCGGGGCCAGATTTTTCCAATTTTTGGGGAGTAACTTGTTTGTCAATATGGAAAATCAATACGGAGTATTTCCGCTTTGTCTTTGTTAAAGCAGGCGGGTAATTCAATAAAGAAGTGCGCAGAGAGGGAGATTGCTCGGCCGCGTCTACTGCTAGGTGAACTGAACGCTTAAGGCCCCGAGGACGAAGATTAAAAGCGAGACCTGAAAGTTTGTCTGAGGGAAAGGGACCTGGGCCTGGGGGAGGGGGCAATATTGGGCAACATTTTACAAATTGTTTCAATTAAAAAGTTTACTGCCTTTGCTTTTCGTCTTTTACTTAATCTATAATCGGCTTGCGATTGACACGTGCTATCGAATGGGAGTAATCGCTTTCGGGGGCGCTAATTTCGGCGACCTTGGCTGGGCTTGTGGCTGTGTCTTCAGTATTTATAAGTAGATTGCATAATGCTGGCAACGTCCGAAACTGTCCGACTTTCGTAATCTGGGAAAGCCAAAAGCTGGGCCAATTAATTAAATATAATCAGTAGGAAAAAGTTGGCCCAGTTCGCAAATACATTTCACAGTCGCGCTAATTAATTTAATTGATTTAAACGATTCGGCTTGACCCATCGCGGGGTCAGCGGGGCGGCTATCGAGTGCATTTGATCTGTTTGTTTGTTCAAAATCAAATTGACTTGTAATTAAAAGTTTCGCAAATTGATTGAAATTCTCGTGTGTGCTTCCCCTTTGTTTGCGTGGGCGAGCGTTGGGTCGCAACAATAAGGGAATTCCCGCCGAAGGGAAGCGGAAGGGAAGTAGAAGCGAAAAAACGGCTAATTACGGGCATTAATTAAAAATGCACTTTTTGCTGGTCAGTTGGACTGCAGAGGAGTTTAGACGAGAGTCTGAACACAGTCTGAGTCCGAGAACACAGTCTGAGTCGTCGGGGATATTTTCTCTTTACTCTCTCAGCGAGTATAAGAGTCGAGCTGTGCTCTTATACGGCACCTTAACTGACCTACGGCAGGACATCTTCGCTTACTTTTGCCCATTGCCTAATATCTTGTCCCCTTTTTGGCGGTATTCTTTACTAGCGGGAATGCCTCTTATTAAATTTTAATTACTTTCCGCGTTTTTCGTACACCAAAAAAAGGTACAAGAATAAATAAGTAAATGTTGATTTGAGGATGCACTATTAAAATTATTATTCAGCTTAAGAATTCTTTACTTAACTTTACTTAAGACAATAAATTAAGAATTATTCGTTCTAATATTAAGTACATTTTGTACTTTTGTTGAGCATTAAAGTTCTCAAATACTTAATAAAATTCCCAATATTAGGATTTATGTTCATAAAAATTGTGCCCAAGCTGAGTAAAAATCATCTCAAAGTAAGAACAAATGGACTCGTTCATTATTTGAGTACATATTTTCACATTTTGAATCAATTTTTCCTTGAAAATTCTCTTTGTGTAAGGCTTTTGAAAGTAAATTGCTTGGGAATTAAGCATTATGGCATGTCTATTCCAAAAATTAAAATATTATCAATATAATGTTTTAATTTTTGGACCCCGAACCATTTTCACGGCATCATTGATAAAATGATTAACAATTAAAAAAAAAAAAAAATAAACTTAAAAATATGAATATAATATACATCAAATTTGATAGATAAATCACTTAAAACTTTTATAAAAAATGTAGCACTAAAACGCTCCCAAAAGTAAGACATTTACAAATTCCAGGCAGGTCACTAAAATATTTAAAAAGAACATTTTTAGAAAAAAAATAACAAAAAGGGTAAATTAAGAAAAATAAAATAAAACTTTGCTTTCGCAGAAAATGCATTATTTATTCAAGTATATATTTTTAGTCTTCTGCAAACACGTGATAGAAATACTGAAATTTTTTGCTGAAAAACAAGTTTAAATATAAATGCTTAATTCTGGCATATACCTTAGATCAGGTAATACAAATACAAACATTTCTAATAATGTATATCGCATGAATATTTTGCTGGAATTGTTGACTTACTTTTAGGAGCGTTTTAGTGCTACATTTTGTATAAAAGTTTTAAAACAAGATTAAATATAAATGCTTAATTCGGGCGTATACCTCAGATCAGGTAATACAAATACAAACATTTCTAGTAATGCATATCGCATGAATATTTTGCTGGAATTATTGACTTAGAAAAAACGCATGTTATGGAAAATAAAGAAATATTTACAAATATTTCAATGCAGATGCAAGTACAATTGAGTGCCTGCCTGGGCAAAGCACTTGCAATAAACAAACAAAGGCTCTTAATAGATCCACTCCAAAGTTGCTTGGCAATTTCGTGCTCCAATAACCCGGGCTTAAGAGCTGTCGCTCTCCCTCGGCTCTCTTAGCCGCCAGCCGAGCGGTGACGAAGGCCGACTGGCGGGCCTTCGCTGCCGACTGTGGCCGCATTCGTCACCCGACCGCCGAGCGCCAGTCAGTTTCATCCTGCGCCTCGAACGCGAAGCACGCGGCCCCTGATTTATGTGCGCGAGTTCAGCTTAGATCCAGATCCAGATTCAGTTTCAGTTTCAGTTCCATTGAGATAGTCAGACTGGTGTGGAGAGAAGGAGTGTGCCTAATGAGTGGACGGCGGGCCTGCGTGTTAATGGCGAATTAATGACGGCGATTAAAATGCAATAGCCACATGCATAGGCCCCATACTGAGCTTACAGCTACAGCTCCAGTTACAGTTACAGTTTGAGTACAGTGAAGAGTGCTATAAATTCGAAACCCGCGCCAAGTGCTGCCTACTTAGCGGCTTTGGGGCTGGCGATCTGCTCGAAGTGCTCGGCGCCCATTAAAACGAAAAAGTTGTGTAAAACTCAATCCGCAGCAGATTAAGACCCGCCGCAGAAACCCGAAAAAGGGAGACTGTCAGTGAAAAACAGAAAAAGAACCGAGAACTTATATTGCTCCCCAGGCAGAGCTTAGCCGAGAGTGTGCCCGGCTCTAATTTGACGGAATCGTTAGTTGACCGGCCAAGTCCTCCCCCAAGAGCTGCCGGATCGCGTGCCGACTACAAGTGTAATAACAATAAACTTGCGGATAACAGCCACGGACACAGATACAGATACGTTTACAGGGACTTAGATACAGAAACAGCAGCAAAATGTCCCTGCCATCCAGAGCCAATTTTGGATTACTCAACTGGCTCATCGGCTGGCTGCTGCTGCTGTCGATGGTGCTGCTCAGAGGTGAGGCCTTATCCCTCGACCCCCTTCGGTCGTCGGGCTTTTTAATTAAATAATCCAATTTATTTTCATTTAATTTCTAATTAAATTTAATTTGTTTGCGCCAAGCGCTGGCGCTGGCGCTGGCTGCTCTAATTGCCCCCGACCAACGCGTTCCAAGCCCCCTCGAAGGTTTCCCTTTGTCGCCTAGGATTTCCCTTCTAATTTCCGGCCAGCCAGTCAGCGAACGAGGTGAAGCGGATGTGGGGCAGAATGCGAATTGAAATTCTTTAATTTTTGTGCTAAGAATTTTAATTCCGCTACAGAGTCGGAAAAGTTTCCTTTTGTCTCTGCTTGCCCTGGCGCAAGTCAAAAGGTGAAAGCATTTAATGCCCATCTGTGTGTGACCCCCAAAAGCGGAGAAGCCACAAACGTTCTGGCAAACTGAAAGCGCACACGGAGGGAAAACGTTAAAAATAAAGCACGAATTGTATCTTGAAAGCAAGCCAGCAAAGCAAGAATGTTTTTACAGTAGTTTCCGAATGATTCCTACTTGTAGTATCCTCTAATATCTATTTAAATAATGTGTTAAGCTCTTTTATATAATATATTAATTTTTGAATTTAGTTGAAGCGTTTATTAATTAGGTCTTTAAAACTTAATGAAATGAATATTAATATAAATATGAAATGACATGAAATGACAATGAAATTAAATAATAAATAGAGAAGAGTTAAAGACGTATTATATTATTTATCGAACTGAATAAATTATAAGCTCTTATTTCCTAATCTCATTTTCATATTTAATCGCCAGACTTGTGACCTTTTTCTCTGTGCAATCGTGGCCCAGTCCCGGCTCGTGCTAGTCCTAGTCCTAGTTTCGCAGCCATCAAGGTTGCTCCGGAGACCATTTGAAGGGTCTGAGGATGAATGGCGCACCGCAGAGTGTATCCTGCCACATGCAATGTGTGAGTTTGCCAGCGCCGTGTGGTGTGGTTTGGTGTGGGTTGGGCAAACAGTTTTATATAATACTCGGCCACACTGGGCCGAAAATCTCACTTTCAATGCATCAAACGAGAGGCAGGGAGATAGAAATGTGGGAAATAAAAAATAACGCAGAAAACTAACAAATACTAACGAGCGGCAGACACTTGGAAAATGCTGTTGAAGCTTGGTCAGGGTCAAAACACTGCTGGCTGCAGTTGCCGCTGCTGTTGATGTTGCCACTGCGCTGCGTTGCATGTGGCATGTTGCAGTTGACACACGAAACTATTGCCTTCGGGCTTGGCTTTTCGGCTCACAGTTTTCGGTTTCCAGCTTTCAGTTTCTGGTTTCAGCTATCCACTGGCTGGCTTGAGCTCTCAGTTTTCAGTTTTCCGTTTTCAATTTTCAATTTTCTGCTTTTCGTGGCTGGCTCTCTGTTTGTCATCTCTGAAAGCGACAAATTGCATCTTTATATAATTTTCCATCATTTGTCTTGCAGTTGTTCGCGAGTGCTTTATAATTCTCAAATGAAATACTTTCCAAATGCAATTCACTTTTGCGCAAATTGTTTCCACTGCCTTCCTTTTTGGGTGCCTTTGAGGCGGTCGTTCGCCTATTCTGTTGGCTCTCCTCTGGCATCTGTCTGGGCATTTCATTTGGCTAAAAGCTACTTGAAGTTGGTTAAGCGCAGACAAACAGAAATGACTCATTTTGGCAATTGGAAACCTGCAAAAAGGCAATGCAATCAAAACAAATTCCTGCCGAATTACTGTGTGTCTCCAAGGATTCTGTTTGACTTAGTTTATATGTTTTGGGGCTACGCCATGGGCGACGGTTGCTGGAAATAATTAACATCGAGGCATTTATCTTAAAATTGTATTTGACAAAGCTAAATATAAGACATGTGTTTATGATGTTTATTTTGTTTAAAAACTCATTAATCTTTGTGAAATATTTATATTTGATAAGCGTATGGTTATTCGACTAAGTAAGTGTGACCAACGTCATTTGTGTTACAATGTGTCCAAAAGATAGGGTTGCCAGATGGCGAACTTAGATTGCCACACTTCTATTAAACCTGTCATAGTATTCCCAGTATATATGTCGATTTATTAAAAATTCTATATTAAAGCCGCTTAGGGTAAGCTCTTCTTTTCAATAAGCTTTTCCGTTCATGGTTTATTCCATCTAAAATACCTAGATTTTTTTAAACTAATTTCCATAGATGTATTTGATATTGTTTCTTTGGTTGTAGGTAAACTATTCAATAAAATCTTAATTGAAAAAGTGCTGGTTTTATTAAAATGTGTGTATATTTTTGTCACTTTTTCTCCAATTATCCGCTGCAGGGAAAAACGCGATAAATGCGTGCGCATATTTCCATAATGAATTCATAAAACTTTCGATCGTGTCCTTTCGCGGTCTCGTGTTATTTGGATTGCTGGTTTATTAATAAATAAATTTCGTCCTTGCGGTTTGCCCGCTCGCGTGTGCGTGTCACGCTGTATGCAAAATTGCAGTTATTTGCACAGCTGTTTGCCATTTAAGGCAAACAAACGGTTTCCCCCTTTTTCACCACATAACTCGCGCGAAGCGTTTTTTTCCCCCCGAGTCTCTGTTAAGTATTTTTGCAAATATTTTCCGTGACACTAAAAAAGGGAAAATTACTGAGTGTACGGAAAAAGCTATGATAATAGCTGACGTGATTTTGAGTGGAGTCCGGTTAATGCGAAAGCCATGAGACTGTCGGGGCCGCAATAAAATAATTGATTGGGCCCGGGAATCGGGGATCGGGTATAGGCGGTGGTAATCAGTGGAGCACATCATTCAGCGGTGTCAGACTGATGAATGAACCGACGCATTGGCCCAGACAAGTGCCTGGCATCACGCACACTTCCCATATAAATATAGACTCGAGCCGTCGACGGCGCCTCGAAGTATGCAAAGCACATACTCAAGGGTTCTGCCGGGCGGGTAAAGCCGCCGGATCTATTTGCCGGCGGGTCCAGGTTATTCACACAGGCTGCCTCAGGGCCACCTCACGTTATCAATTGGGTGGGCCCTGATTTCGTTTCCATCTATCTGCACCCGCAGACAAATGTGCTTGAAAAAACACATATTTTTATTCCCAAAAGCGGCTTGAAGAAACAAACTTTCCCGGTTGTTGATTTTAATGGCATATGGCCTCGCAGGAATGTGTGGTAGAAAGTTTAGCCGGAAGGGCTGCAGACTATGTTTTGCATAAGGAACGTGGAGCGGAGCTCAAAGGACACCATTAATCATTTAATTGACAATGGGGCTTCATTGGGGATGGTCAAGGATTTTAGTTGGCTGGCAAAGGCTGTCGGAGTTAGTTAGATAAGTAAATGTTTTTTAAACAGCCACTAAAAGCTCTTTCCGCTAAGACCTAAGCGAAGTCTAAACGAAGTTTCTTTGGCAACCTCTTCAACCTTAAAACCATCCGCTTAACGAAACACACTAGAGACCTCGTGGCAAGAAAAGGCTTTACAATTTATTATTATACTAGCCGAGGCCAAGTCTCTTTGGATTCCTGTAGCAGCACTGTATTTAAAATAATAAATTCGTAGAAATTTTGGTACTGTGATATAATTGTATTTATGTTCTACGAAAGCGTAAACCGTATTTTCTATTAAGCTTTGAAATGATATAAATGATATATTTTTAAATGATAATTTTACAGCTTAAGGTTATTATTTGGTTTAGGTAACAGATCAGACTATGCTTTTAGATTATAAACGTATTTATTACCGATTACATTTAATATTTTCAACGTACTATGTCACTTTCGTACACAGAAAAAAAAACGGGAGAAAGTTACCAAATGTAATCCCAAGAAAGATTGATTTCGCACTAATTCCGACTTTTCTTAATCTAAGCATGAACTTACTTAGTTTTTGGTATACTTATTTCTACTTAAAAATTTCAAGGAATAGCATGCTTACATCAATCCGGAAATCCTTGATTTTTTCAAGAACCTCTTTTATCTGTGCAGAGTTAGTGTGACCAATCGTCGCTTGTGTTAGAATTTGTCCAAAAGATAGTGCTGCCAGATGACGAAGCTAGAACACCACAAAGCTTTTAAAATCTTGCTAGGACATGGGGATTGGGACATTATTTTCTCATAAAAGCTTGAGGATAGATATTAAATTTATTTAAAAATCTCTGTAAGCTCGGATTTTGTTTGCCTGGCTTATTTAATCCACACCCAAGAAAATTTCCGAGTTGCCAAGGGAGCTTCCGAAAGTACGAAGAATCGTTAAGTACTGCCAACTAGTTTGCTAATTAAACTGCCTGCTACTCCAAAGTTGTTGCCAAAGCAAAGCCGAAAAGTTGCGAGAGTCGTTGACAGCGAGAACAAATATTTTTTAAGCAAATCCAAAGTTTGCCTTATTAAGATTCCGTTTCTAGGCAGGTCAAACCACGGGCATTATTTTTTACCGTTGCCTTCGTAACACTTATGGATTTGACATTTATATGACAGCCAAGGTTTTTCTGTGTTATGTGTGAGCGCGAGCAAGGTTGTTGTTCTTGCTTCGGAGGTCCCTCGAGTGTGTTCCTTGTTGTTTTTACGTTTTCGCAACGAAAAAAAAAGGAAAAAACCGAAAAAATATAAAGAAAATTGTTTTTATTTTGCTTCAATGAGAACGAGCTCTTGGGGTGGTGTGGTTTCGGGTCTTAGGGGCGGATGCCATGTGCGTATTCGTATATATATGAGCATTATTTTTTGATTCACTTGGCACAACGTTTGCCTGCAAAACTCAACTATTTCGGTCACGTAACTGTAGCGCAGAGCAAAAACGATGCGAAAACTGAATCAGCCGAGAAAGAGAAAATTTATGCATTTGATTTCAACTAATTTTCAGAGTCCAAGCATGGCTGCGAATTGTTTTGTTTATTGTCGGCCAAATTAGATGCTGCCATAAATTAGCTTAAACTAGAGGGGGCCTGGGGATTCCTCTCCAAGGAGCTGTGGAGCTGCCATTGTTGCTTTTACGACCGACAACAGCCTTGAGCCAAGAGACGTGGCTATTAAAAAGCACTCCACAATCGAAAATTGGGAACTCTCCGCCAGCTGCGCTTTCTCCCAGCTCCCAGCTCCCAGCTCGCAGCTCTCAGCTCGATTTTAAAGCCTTTAGCCAAAGTGCCAGCCCAAATTGAACCAAAACACTCGCACACAGACAGACAAGTGTCGTAAAAGGGATATTCTCGCCATAAGTTTCGGGCGGGGGCCTGTCGATAAATCCACAGGAGCAACGTAAACCAGTTGCGCGGCTCTAAAAATCGTGTAGGCCTCAATCATTTCGCAAGTAAAATTCGTTTTATTAACACGGGGACTCCGGGACACGTCACACGTGCTAGGGACAAAGTTTTCGCCATCCACCGGAGGAGTTTGGAGTCTCCTTTGTTGCTGTTGCCGTTGCTGTTTTTCCCGGGGCGTGCCAGTAACCTACATGAGATGTTGCTTTGAGCCGCCTGTCTGAGCCGCTTTTATTAAAAATTCCTCACACAAACAGCCGGGGTATTGCGGGGATAGGATATAGGATATAGTCGGAACTGGAGCCGGAGTAGGAGCTGCTGAAATAAGCATGTTTAAGGCAACCAACTAGCAGGAAACAACCAACAATTGTCTATGTTGCCATTGGTGTTGCTTCTGGCGTTGCCGTTGCTGCTACTGCTGCTGCTTCTGCTGCTGCTTCTGCTGCGTGCTTCCCCTATGTAGCAGTTTTATTGCTTTGTCATTCCAACATATTTCACACAGACACATCAGCAGCAACAAAAGACGACGACGGCGGCGGCGGCTCTGCCGACATCTCAGAGAACTGAGCCGCATCGGTTCCTTATCCTTTCGTCGCTGTATTTTTCGGTGATGCCCCCCTAGGGTAGCTCAGGGGTAGTAGGGACTATAAAGAGCCACAGCGATACTGAATGCAAAATGGAATATATATAGATATTTTAAAGAAAGTTGATGTTTCAGTTATTTGTTCTGAGCTTAATATTAATTGGGTTACGATGTTTTCTATATTATTTCCAGTAAGGTATGTCATCTTAGCTAAAAGCCACCCATTTAGGTTTGTAAATTCCGTATAAATATTAAAAATCATGCATAGTTTAAGGTAGTAGGCAACCATTTACGATTTAAAATGTTATAAATATTGCATAAATATAATACGACCAAACTAATTAGCTAACAATTTTAATACCTCATATACCTGTTCAAGTGATTTATTACTGGCAGCCTTTCTATTCCAGATAAAACACAATAAAGAAAAAGAGTAGCAAAACCCTCTTAAATTAAAATTTTTAGTGCCGTTCAATCGCATCTAAACAGTTATTTATGTTCAGTAGGTCATACAATTTATGACTATTTAAGTTAACATTTTTATTGCCGTTCGCATTCAATTGCTATCAATTCGCAGAACACAAATATGACTTAATTTTGTTAAATTAATGGCTGACAAAGAATATAGTGGTATCATTTGAACAGATAATAAATTGCCAAGTTTGATTTAACCTGTGATATAATTCATTTTATTAAACATGTTTTAATTTCCGTAATGCCATTGCTCTGCGTATATTCGTTAGAAAATGCATGGATTCAAAGCACATTTATGGAATTTTTGAAAACGAATTCATGGGAGTTGTTGGGGTTGGGGTTTCTTTAAAGATTTTTTCATTTCACTCGTTTTTTTTTACCATAATGGTTGCTCACTCTGTCTTTAATTATTTGTAATTGGTTATACTGTTCGTTACATCTAATATATAGTAGCTTAGTCTTAGAGCTCTGCTTCCATGAAACAGTTTTACTCCTGTAAAACTTAAAAATTAATGGAAAGTGTGAAACAGTACAGACATTTTTAGACTTTAAATTAAAAGGAATAGTTTCCGGTTCAGCTTTTCCACCTTGGCTTGATTTCTGATCAAATTATGAATGGGTATCAGTTAGTCGAAGATTGAGATGTTTTCCCTAGACTTGTCCCTTATTTATTTGTTGTACATGTCTGCCCCACTGGCTTGTTATTGTTGCTGCAGCCTCCCGCTGGCAACTCCCCCCCTCGCCGGTTGCTGGTATTGTCAACAGCGTTTGGCGCCCGGGGGGCTGACGCATTTCTCATGCGCTCGCGCGTGTCATATTTATTTATTTCGCCTTGGATCGCCTCGCCGCTCCCAGCAATCCGCCCACTTTCCCTTTTTTTTTATTCGCTGTTGCTGCTGCTGCTGTTGCTGGTACATGTGTGCCTCTCATACAAACTGTCTGCAATTGTGTTGATGTGTCATTTCCTCTTTCGGAGCCCTTATATAGTCAAAGCGTTTTTCATTTCCCGTTTCCTTAGCCATTGTTGGCCGAAAGTCTGCCACGCCTCCCCAGTTGATTCCGAGTACTTTGATATGCAGAGTGTGAGCATGGGCATCCGCTTCGAATTGATTGGGCGGAGCTGCTGAGCGGGGGAGCGGAACACAAGGCACACTTAATTAAACCGGCCGAGGAGCGGAAAGCACTCCTGGCCAAAAACTTCACCCGTTTATCCAGCTGCGAACACGAATTGACAGCCAACTAACATTTATGGCCGCTTGTCATGTTCTACATTTTTATGGCTCGCTCCCGACAATTATGCGCATTTGCTTTCGCTGAAAAGCGGAACACACACACTCGCTCTGAAAAGTACAAAAAAATAAAACAAAGAATGAAAAAAAGAATTAATGAAAATACAAGCAAGCAGCCAACCAACAACTGTTCCATATTTGGTTCACTGAACTCAAGCATTTGCCTTAATTTTGTGGTGTCCTTTGGCGAAAAACAGAAACAAAATGGCAGGGGCAATTTTGAAATATCAAGCCGAATGGCGAAGTACTCTGAAGTAATGCCATTTTGTTACTGCAAGTAATTCCAAGTTGGGTTTATATTACAATAAAAATATATAGATATAATAAATTTCCAAGATTATGTATAGCTTTGTTCTTTAGAATATTAAACCTATAGACGTTAGGCTTGAGCAGTGTTAAAGAAATCTTAATAATAATTTTAAATTTTATGGTATTTTTTTTGTTTCATACTAGTTATTATTTGGTGTGTATGTCTTTATATTTCGCGGGTCAATCACAAAATGACCGCGGTATTCCGTTGTTCGTTATTTCCATATTTACACGTATACATCATATTGGAACATTGAAATTGAAACACAAAAGAGGAAATTGACATTTTACACATGTCGTAGCATAAATGGCATTGCATAAAGGATTGAAAATATTTCAAACAGAAATGCTAGACTGAAATGCACATTATATAACTATAGTTATTAATTAAATGCTACCAATAGCAATTAAAAAATCGTGTAAAATGTTTTTAAATTGCAATTTGTGATCTGAGAATTCTGGTAAAAAGTACAAACAAATTTGCATTCGATTTTATAAATAAATTAAAAAGAAAGACGGATAATTGCTTGCTTTATAAATTTGTTCGTCGGTTGGATCCTAGTTTTTGTGCTAATAATTAATTTAATTAACAAAACTAACATTGTTTACAAATCTGCGATCATGTTTGCAGATTTGTAAACAATTTTAGTTTTATTAACATAACATAAATTACAATATTGTTTTTTTTTTATATACATCGCCGTAGAATCTTTGTTTCAGGGGTTCATAATAAATTAAGACATCCAAGAAAATAACTTTAAACCGATTATTCTAATTAATATTTTTGTTTAATAAATACATATATTTTTGTTGCCTAACTAAGCTAGAAACATTAAGCTGGAAACATACATATATATATGTATAAGCTGGAATCAAATTATAAGTCCATAATACAGAGATCCCACAGTAAGAGATATTTGCTTAGGATGACTCTGCCGGGTCTGCCGTCTTGCCAAAACCGTAAATCCCTAATTTAGGGTAGCGACTTTCAGGGCCTGTGAATATGCAACAGCGGCTGCAATGCAACTGCAACTGCGTGCGGCTGTGTGTGTTCGAGTGCATTGGCAAGTGGCCAAGTGCGGCGGCAGCAGCAACAACAGGAACAAAGTAACAATTGGGCGGGCCGTTAAAAACAGCAGAAAGCAATTAAACTTGGTCACGAAAAAAGGCGAGCGGAAGACGCTGCGTATACGTAATGAATGATTGCGAAATCTAGGCAAAGGTTGCCACAACTCCCCCTGCGGGCTGAGTTATAGGCAGACGGGGTGAGCGGTCTAGTCTGGGGTAATTACAAGATTGAAGGGAAAACTTTGAGAGCTGGCAGCGAGCGATGACCCCGAAAATTCGCTGGCCTCTTCGGCGGCCTATAAACATTTGAATTACATTTCATATTTCCCCGGGCTGTGTGGGTTATGTGCCACCGCTGGCAGCGCGCCCTCATTGACATTCATGGCCTGCCATCTATTGAACTTTTTACGCTCGCTCGCTGGCAAAATGTCCTTTTATGTGCGTCGTTGTTGGTCCTCGCAGGTCCTGCACTCGGCCACTTTGTTGGCGGGTGTTTTGGGCCATCACGCTGCCTGGTCGCAGTAATTAAGCCGCCTCAATGGCTGATCAAAATGGCATCGCTCGCAGACATTTTCAGAAAAAGCCCCAGCCCTGTCTGAGCGCGACAATTTGCTGGTGTTTTTGCGTGTGGCGTTGGGTAAATGTTTGTTTTGGGCGAATTCCCATAACGGCCAGCCATTTTTGTTTTGTCGCCTTTTTTCTCTGTTTTTTTGTTTCGCGTTTGTGGTGCCCGTGCATATTAAGCTAGAGTACGTGGCAGTTTTGGCGGCTTTGTTATCTGTATCTGCGTGCGCGGTGCTTTGACAGCTCTTTGAGTTATCCCAAAAAAATGGAGCGAACCAATTAAAAAATGGAAAGCCCGAATAACAGCAAGGCCGGCGTGTAATTAAAGCGAGTCTGGGCGGGAATTGCCTTTATCTGGGCCCCAATGTCTGCGCCGTAGCTGCGAATTGCGAATTGTTCGAATAAATATTGGTATCCGTCTGAGTCGGCGGAACGGAGAACCTTGAGCAAATATGGAATGCTGCCGCCTCTGACTTTTGATATTAATTGGGCAAACAGCTAATGACCGAGGCGAGCTTGGCTTGGCTTGGCCAGAGGCTGTTTGGCGGCTGTGTCCTGCCAGGACCTCAATTCAGTTTCAATTTGTTGCCACGCATTCCGGCCTGCTCACAATAAATTACGGTATTAAATAAAGTTTGTCAAGAGGAAGGAAGGAGCGTAGAGCTGCTCCTCCGGCCTCCATCTGGTCTCAATCTGATTATCCCTGGGGCCCGATGGGCCTGTGTGTGCGTGCGGCCTGAAAAATTGCACAATTCTCAAATACACAGGACACACACTTACAAATTGGGGCACATATGTTAAATTTCACAGGGCCAGGGACCGAGAGAGAGCGGACGCCCGGCTACGTGCGGACATTAGATGGCTCTCCCAGGGCGGCCAGGAGCAGGCCTGTCCTCCGGGCGGACCCCCAGAGCCCAGGACAGTGCGTAGGATGGATTTGATAATTTGCCGGCCGCCTGGTCATAAGCAAAGCTTAGCTAAAAGCCGAGTGAATGGCCCCTAGAACGTCCCCTATGATGTATAACAAGTCCTGTTTGCGGGCCAGCCCTTCTGTCCGAACTTTGAGCGACAATCTAAAATAATTTTAGCAGGAGCGGGAGCAGGAGAGGGCCAGAGCTGCCCCTTTTGCTAAATGGTTGTCCTTGTCCATGTAGCACTTAAGCCACATCCCATTATCAGCCCGAGAATTGTCTACACGTGTTGGGCAGCCCCAGTGCCTCGGAGGAACAAGTCTCCCAGGCTGCCAAGTTCCCAATGGGAACTGCTTCAATTATAATTTCGTTTGATTTCGGAATGCGAGATTAAAATTGCCACGAGTTCCTCGAAGCGAGCACAAGTCATAAGCCACAACCCGAGCTAAGCTGGTGTGAAGTTCCAAAATCTGATGGAATACTCAGCACATCGTCCTCCTGACTTTGTCATTGGGTATACTTAGTGAGTGGCCTTAGGATTTTGCAGGGAAAAAATAAGAAGAAATCTCCTGCAATTCCTGTTATTACGAAACTGCTGGAGTCCTCAGTGCATTGCAGCTCCTGCACAGAAAATAAGCTTTAGGAATCAGAGACTTCTTTCTCCACAGAGAAAACTTCTTTAAAATAAAGAATTAATAGTGTTTTTTTTGTTATTTTATATATTTTATATATTAATGATATCTTCACCTCAATATCCGTATATTATTTAAACAATTTTGTAGACTTTGCATTTGTGAAACCCGAAGTCTACTTTAACTTTTTTCTCTGTGTGTTTTCCACAATAGCAGCTGAGAAGAAAATCTGCAAAGAAATGACAGGGCCTGACTGCCTGCTGCCTGCTGTGTGCTTCTTTTTGGCTCGTATGTGCAGTTATTAATTTTACTGCAACGACTGCGACTCCGACTCCAACTACGACTGTCGTTGGGCAGCTCAGAGAGAAAGATAGAGAGTCAGCCTTTGGACGCAATTCCAGCTTCATATCCCAGTGGTTGTGGCTCCTGTTTGCCGGCATGGTAGTAATTATTTTTAATTATTTCTCCTGGCAACCGCAAGCTTGCTGCAGGTGCAGCCGCCCTGATGTATGCTAGGAAAGTTGTCAGGCAGTTAATAAGCTGACTCTTTTGTGGCTGCAGCCGAGAGGCAATTTGCAGTTGGCTTAACATGCCTCGATGGCTGTTAGTTTTATGTTCTCCTGGATCCTGAATCATCCTGCATCCTGCGTCCTGCATCCCGAGTCCTTCTGGCTGCTGGAGACCTTAAAGTTGATTTGTGTGCGAAGGCTGCTAAGCAAACGTTGACAGTATCTGGGCGAGAGATCCAGCTACAGACGGTCACAAAGAGTCACACACTCTGGGGTGGATCATTTAATAACCTTCTGAAATAAAAATCCAATATGGGACCGCAGTCTAATCCCACTTTGGCTTTTAGCTGCCACGAAAGTCGCTTAATGTGCGGGCAGGGAGTCAAGTCGACGTCGACGACTGTCTGTTGACAGCTTTTGCGCAAAAAGTGGCAGCACAAAAAGTTTTGCATACTTTTTGGCGCATTATATATTAATGATACATTTGCCAACTGTCTGGCCCCGCGGGGGGCTCCCAAAAAAAAAGAGAGAAGGAAGCCCCAAAAACAACAAAAAATAGCTGCTGACTTGTCTCTTTCGCCAGCTCATTTCGCAGTCCTGCATCAGTCAGTCAGTGGCACATTTTATAATCCACAATGATTGATATCAGTGTGTGAGCGCCAGATATGGGATATGGGATGGTCGCATTATGTGCACTCACTTGACGGAGGCTGCGAGACAAACGAGAAAACAAAGAGCTAGCGCCTAAAAGCCAGCAACACGAAAAATATCGCCACAGTTAAAAATGTCACAGTAAATTCATATTCATTCATTATGTTAAAATCCCCCACGGGACAAACACAAAAGGTTCATGGAAAGTGCACAAAAAACCCCGGCACCCGGAACAGAAAGGGACTGAGGATATATAAGGGGAACCCCACCCATACACAGGCACAGTCATGTGCATAACGTAGATTGTATATGACAAAAGTGTTGAGCCCGACTCGGAAGAGCTGCGAGTGTCGCATTCATTTTCATTAACCCGTTTTTAGGCCTGGCCCCGCCCCATTCCGCCCCCATTCCGCCCCGGCAGCTGATGTATCACTTGCCTAAATCTCCGGCGTTCCAGGCAGCATTTTGTTGCTGCCTTTGTCATGCCCAAGCCCATGCCCAGATACATACCTATTTTCGTATACTTTCAAAGAAAAGAATCACCACTTAAAATTATTAAATCTGAATATTTTGCAAAATTACATCTACAACATTTTTAAGTTAATAGAAGAGAGGAAAATTTGTACGTGGATTTAAGGATTTACATTTTGTTTAAGGTATACCGTGCAGGCAAAATCAGCAGGCATATGAAAAAATTTATTTTAAGCCATTTCCTTCGCTAAAGTAACCAAAAGTAAAACAAATTCAGTTTGATAATCCATGTTATTATACAATAATTATAATATATAAATCAAAAATTATAATATTAATTCGCACATACCATTGATTATAATTATAACGTGGATGCCACAGAAATCACTAGCGTTTTTAAATCACTTTAAACGGTATCTTAAAGTATGCAATAAAATGTTTCAGGTTTTAAATTCAGTGAAAGTTTCTTTATTTATACGATATCGCATTTTGTAGCATACTTTTTGACATATTTTTAAGTGATTTCAAAAAGCTATTGGTTTCTGTAATACCCCGGTATCATTTTTAGTATAATTACAACATTTGATTGTAGTATTTTAAACGTACATACCATTACTGACAGTATTATTAGTATATACTATAAGCAATGAAATTTATGTATTTTATTATACATTATTTTATTTATTTAATAAATATATATAGTTCTATATAATAACAAATAAAATTAAAAAAAATATACATTTTAGGCAATTATATATTTATATATAAAAAAACTTAAATTCGGACATATTTACTTCGCTGATCACAAGTATATTTAGTATTTTCCTGGCCCTTATGCCGTTGACCACAATTATTCAAGGGTCTTACAGAAATCACTAGCTGTTTGAAATCACTTGGAAAGATGCCTTAAACTATTCAAAATGTATTATCGTAAGATTAAACCAAAACTTTCACTTAGTTTGGTGTCGCAAACATTATAAAGCATACTTTCATACACCCTTTAAAGAGACTTCAAAACTCTAGTGATTTCTGACAGATTTCTGTCACAAGTATAGGCCTTAACACTTTTTCCTCGAGTGTATTCATCAGCAAGTGAGTGAGGGGAACACTATGCCTGGCCTGTGACTTTCTTCGGCTCAACAGATTTCCCACGAACGAAGGGGACCATGGGTAGAACCATTTTCCATGCCTGCGAGGGAGACAAGTGTGCCATGTTTGGGGATAATTGCTCTTGTGTGTGTGTTGTTTATGCGAGTGACACGATTTCGTCAATTCGATATCCAAGTAGTGAACGACGAATCGATGAGGTTAAGCATCGCATCGATTTATTGATCCGAGAGGAGCGGCCTATGGCCCCTCCTTGGGGAGTCCTTAAAGGACTCTAAATTGCTGCGCCCGAGGCTCGAGGTCTAAATAATTGAAATGCAGCGAACCGATGAAACGTCTATTTGGGTGAATGTTTGCTCAGCTTAATCATCTGACAGGCGGCTGTGTGTGAGTGTACTTATGGCTTAGGCACACACGTAATTGCGAGGCAGATACGCAGATACACAGATACACAGCTAACTAGCAGGCGGAGGAAGTCGCAGCTGCCATTAACCAATCAGGCGAAAATTTGCCAAGGCACTCGGGCACTGAGATCCTTATTGAGCTGTGTGCGGATGTCAGGTGGTTGCCGTTAATTAAATCGCTCAGATAGAAAATTAAAGCAACAGATGGAGACGGAGACGAAGACGGAGATGGGACAGAAACAAATCAAAAGTGTATGCGGCATTGCAGCTAATTAACATTTTGTACTGCAAACAAGGAACGAATGAATCTCCCATTGAAGTCGGGGCCTATACGTGATGTGGCCACAGTCGCCCCCAACTGTCAGCGTAAATATTTAATATGCTAATAAACAACCATATGGCATTTCATTAAATACATTATCATAAAAAAATTGCGCACGCACTCTCATAATTTCATTAGCACTCTCATCGCGAGCTTCTGCTCGAGAAATTCTGTTTAAAACGGGAAAGGAAAGGCAAGGAAAGGAAAAGCCGGCGCGGAAAGAAAGACGCTGGGTAAACATGCCCGCCCGATGATGAGAAAGAAACCAGAAGCCAGATGGAGTGGGCCGAACCCTCTTAGCCACATCAGAGGCGTGCTGGAATTTAATTCCGCTTAATGTTGTTGAATGAGCGGGACTGAGGCGGTCTGAGAAGCCCTTGAATATGGTGAAGTATTTCTTTTTTTCGGGTTCGGGATTGAATTAGCATAGATTGCTCATTCCGAAATGAACACCGTATCCGCTGACCCGGCTGCGATTGGATCTGGAGTGGATTCGCAAGATATTGCCCCACTCACACGCGCTGGCCAAAGAGTATCCACTCCTTTGCTTTGCTCTCCGCTCTGCCTTCCCAGAAATATGCAAATAATAAGCCCCAAAGAGCAGCGGCAGCGGCTAAAAGGAAAGCCTCTCAGCGGCAGCTCTAAACAGCATTTACAAATAATTTCCAGGGATGAGGACTCGCGCACACAGCGACAAAGGGAGATCCGTTTTACACATCCTACACTTGTAATCATTTTTTGTGCGGCTCGCCCTGCCGCGCTCCCCCTCTGCCTGAGCCAAAAAGGATTTATTCTCGTGCTTAACTTGGCTTAGCCGACGGTTTTAAATGTAATTAGTATGCATGTTTGCATTTCGTTAGCGCGGCCGACCGGCGACTGTGAACTTTTCATTATAAATCACGCTTGCACAGCCACGGGGAAAGGAAACTTGAGCTTGAGCTTGAGCGTGAGCGTGAGCGCGAACGTATCCTTGCAGGCATAATGATTGCCGAAAAAAATGTATTTAAATAAATTTTAATTAAAGCCGGTACGCAATATAAAATAAATAAATAAAATGAAAGCGAAACTGAGTCTCAGACCGCGACTGAAATGCCAGCAAATTGCTCGAGGGGCTGCTGAAAAGAAGAAGGAGAAGAGTGGCGGAGGACACGCAGGATCTGGAGGATCTAAGGGCGGAGGCGTGCCAGTGGCAGTGGCTGCGCTGTTGTTCTACTTACTTTGACTGATGAAGATTTATGCGGCAAAGTCGAGGTTATTGCTGTGGTTGCCAAGGTGCAGAAACCCCAGACGAGTCGAGACGAGCGAAGACGAGACATCCAGGATGTGGCAATTTGTTTCGAGTGCTCCTTCTGCTTGTCTCATTGGCAACCAGGTGAGGAGCCAAGCAGAGCTGTCAGCCACTTACTGCCAACAAACCGCGACAGTGACAAATTCAAAATAATTTCATTTTCTCTTTATTTGCACTCGATTATTCATGGGCCCACCCGAAAGTGGCGTTTAATTAAATTTGACAACATCTACAAATTTCCATTTGCCAGTTATGAGTTTAGAGCAAGTGTGTTAAGACCACATCCCCATATCGTCGATAGCCAGCAGCTCGCCCTGGCCGGCAGGCGACTTGAGAGCTCTAAAGATGGCTCTCGTGGCCAGCATTCTATGGTCCAAGCAAATTAATATCATTCAAACATCATTAATTGATACAGTAAAGTTATATTCAAGATTTAAAGTCAACTTCAACGGGTAGTTCTTGATGCTAAACAGGTATTTAATAGCTAAGCTTTATAAATGAGTTATTCTTTAATATTTAATTTTATTACTTGTAAATGATTGTCTTTTTTAACGAGTTTAATATAATTTGTAAAATTTTGCGCGTCTGTTCTCTTTTTCTTAATCTATTGACTAAAGTTGGCAGCGCTTCATCGATGTCTTTATCGTGTTATCGATAGAAAATACTGAACACTATCAATATATAACAAGTACACACTAGATAACATTGCATTAACAGCATGCTCACACTAATTAATATATATACTTTCTAATATGTTTACGTGGTTACTTATTTAATAATTCAAACAGTATATTTAATAATTGTATTTAAAGGAGTTTAAAACGAAAAAACCAGTCACATTTAAATTAAATTAAAAATCATCGTTTTAAATTATTTTCTATGTAGCTGTAGTCCCCCGATGCTTATCCGGTTGTTGTGTAACATTAAGGGAGAAGCGCACTTAAGTCCGGAAAAGTGTTGGCCAAGCAATTTGCCATTTGGCATCGGCTATTTCCACTTTCCACCCTTTTTTTGTTGCCCTTTTCGCTTTGCCCATGATTTTTGCTTGCCAGCTGCAATTTGCAATTTGTTTGTTTTGCCTGTTTTGGTGTAGTTGCCACCTCTCTGGGGCCTCGCCCTAATGAATCGGGATTATTAATGTGCTCTCGTATTTCTTCACTTGATTATACATGTAATTTGCGCCCAGCTTTCGCTTTGTCCATCTCGGTCCTTTCTGGCGGCGGCTTCCTTCCTTTCGCCGCCTTTCTTGCTGATCCCTTTGCCGTTTGCTGATGTTTCCCTTTGGTTTACATTTCATGATTTCCCATTGTCAGTATCCGCATCCTGTCGCCCCACCCCTCGTGCTGTCCATGTCCTGCGAGTATTCTGTTTGCCGGAATGTAAACAAAAACTCGGCATCAGAAACAAAGTGGACACCGACAGCAGCTTATAAATTAGTGACTGACGCAATTAATGAATGGGCCAAATTAATGGAACTTCTGCTCGACTGAGGCGGCCTGAAATGGCAAAAAAATATGAAACTGAAACTGCCCGGAGCGAAGGTAAAGCAGTAAGAAGGCTAAAATCCAGAATATCGAGCGAGTAAAATAAGGCGGAGTTCGTGAAAAACATGGGTGCTTGTGACTTGTATTTATATTTATTCCATATGAGAAAAGGCATGGCGGATGGTTTGATATTTAAAATTATTTAAACAGTTAAAAAGGTGAAGAAAAGAAAGCGATAAAGTATTTTTTAGATCTATAATACATTAATAGGGCACCCAAGTATGGTGCAAAAAATTATTTTTTTTGTTTGTCAGATGTAACATTTCGTACACACGTTGAACACAATTTTAGAATGATTTGAAATCTATAGCCATTTTTGTACCATTCAATTGTGTACATAAATTTTCCGGCAATGTAAAATCTATAAAGACCTGAACAACAAATGTAAATCCTCAACTTTTTATTTAAAAAACTAAAAATACTTTAACATAAATACAGTCTTTGGCCTTACTTTACGCGTACCTGGTAAAAACTGCTTAGGGCCGACCCTAAGTGAAATTGTTTCTGTGAAATGGTTTCTGAGAGCCATTTAATTGACTTCCAAGGCGCGTACCCCTGCAACGCAGTTTCAACGAGTTGCTGGGAAATGGAATTTCATGAAAATTTTAAATCACTTCTCGCTTAGCCGCCGGTACAAGTCTGCTGCAGTCCGCAAAAAATACTTAATCATTTAAATTGCATCAAGAGCCAGCCAGCCGGGCAATCCAAATGTATTTAGCCACGGAAAGTATGCCACAGCGAATTCCGTTCGTTGGCCATAAAAAAACAGTGCAATTCAAATGGCCGCAAGGAAGAAGGAAGGCCGAAAGCAAGGAAGGCGAGTCACAGAGATAAGTAAATCATGCAACAAGAGGAAGCTGCAAGCTGAAAGCTGGAAACAAGATCCCAGAGCTACGGTTGGAAGGACCACTGTAAAGGGGAAAATGTATATAAATAAGTTTTGTATTAATCATAGAAATATAGCCGGCAACAATGTGCCTGCTAATGGCGGAAATTTTATGGCTGCTCTCGGCCGCCCGCCCCAAAGTATGCAACATTTAAATAAGGCAGCGGGGAGAGTCGAGAAAGGACTCGAAGGTGTTTTAACTGCATTGCGCTGCTGGCTAAAAATTTTATTACATTTTCTGCTCAAAAAGCCAAGTAATTAGTTTGGATATTCAACCCTCGGGCAGACGCTCCTTACTCGTGTTTCCGGCAACGCTTGTGTGGCTTCGTTTTCCTTTCGCCTGGCGTGGAGTGTCCCTTTTATGCTCGGACCAGGCTAATGAATAAGAATGTGTCTGCCCTGTGAAGGCGATAAACGTTTGCTGTGATTATTTGATTGGAAAGCCGTAAAAGCAGGCCAGGATGGGTCCGCATGTGAACACATCCATTACCCGCACACACTGGCCTTTAATGGCCCCTTTTATGGGCCGGACTGCAGTGCGTATGCGTACTGCCTGTCATTGATCGCTCTTTTCGTCAGTCATTAAAATGTTTATGCCCCCGACCGTCTGTTCGTCTGTCCGGCTGTCCGATTCTCGTGGCCTAATTGAAGAACTCTTGAGCCAGGCCCAGGCCGGCCCACGCATCCATTCGAATCGGTTTGGCTCGGTTCGCTGGCCTTAATTAGGTTGTAAAACTTTAATTACGGCTCGGCGCAATCAGCGCAAATCATTTGGAATTTATACCTACGGCCTCGCATCGGCCCGGCTCCCAGATCTAATTTGAATGGCCGTGGACCGAGTGACAATCATCTGTCCCTGTCGCCGCATTAATGAAATATTCAATTCCTAAAGCGTTCATGGTCAGCCTCTGCTGAATCGTGTGAGTTCTGAGTGATGAGCAGTGCTTAAAGTTGCCAAAGAAGGCGGACACGGGGCCTGCCAGCTCCACCAAGGCGTAAAATCGATTTCGTGATATATTAGAAGCACACATTAACTCAGACACGGGCTCCTGCTCATGTGGATGCCTCATCCTGATAGTCGTAGTCAGACGGAAAGAGCCGTGGGCATAAATTGGATGGGCGCCCGGTTCACAGACTCACAAACTCGCAGAAACACAGACTCAGCGCAGCAACTCATCAAAATGCAAAACAAAATACGCAAAAGTAATTCCCATCTACATCAAGTTATTTATTTTCTCATATTGCCACAAGATGTTCCAGCCGAGCATCATTTACTTTAATTGTGTGTGCGGGGGAAGGGTGTGTGCGTGTGTCGGAGGAGATGATATTCGACCAAGTTTGATGGACCAAGTTTTCCCTTGGATTTCGCTTTAAAAAATATCTATATAAAGCCGTACATTTTCCAATTTCCAGTCTGGCTTTCATGTGGCGGCCGCCAATCGAGTGAGGCCAGAACTGTAGTGACAGCACAGTTGAAACTGTGCAATGGCGACCGCAAAACGTTTTTGCCATATTCATATAATTAAGCAAACTATTCAAATATGACGCATACGCCATGTGGTCGGGCGTCAATTAGCGCCGCCGACTGCAGTTAAGCATGCATAAATCAGGCGTCGCGCATACGCCACGTTGTCACGACTGATTCAAGTTCCTCGTCATGCGGCTTGACCGACAAACAATAAAATTCGCATCGAAATGCCCTTAAATGCCATCTGCTTTGCATTTCAGCTGTTGGCCAAGGTTGGTGTTTGCGCAAATTGACTGCGTTTTGGCTTTAATCCCTCGCTTGCACTCAATTACTTTGGCCAAGTTAAATTGGCTTTGTCCGAAAGCCAACAAAGAACAACTTAAAGTGGCTTTTGTTAGTTGGCTTCATCCAATTTTGACTTTGGCACTTTGCACATTTGCAATCAGCTTGCACAGCACTCATTCGATCAATTATTAAATGTTCGGCACTCATATTCCATGGTTGGCTGTAAATCTAAATTGATTAACTCGTAATTAGCGCACTTTGCGTGGTAACAAACAACGCACCTAATTAAACAGACAATTTATTAATTATTGAACTAATTGATGGGACCCCGGGCGGGAGGTGTGTGTGCGTGTGTGGCGCACAATTTATAATTCATTTGGACCCTAAAAGTAAGCAAAAGTGAAACAAACTTTTGAGATGAAGACGGAATATGTCGGGGAGCAGGGCAGCAGCTCGAGATTAAAAGTTTCCGGGCCCAGGGACCCACAAAGAAGTAACCAAGGCTCAGCGAATCAGGTCTTGGCTGAGGGTTAAATGAGCCATGCCTTTTTGGGCGAGTGTGTCGGTGTAGAGGAGTTCAATTAGTGGCCCAAACAATGGGCTGCACTCGCCCTAGTTGCTGTTGCTGTGGTTTTCGGGTTACATAAGTTTCCTTTGAGGCCACCGAGGGCTAATTTCTAACTCCCGTGGCATATTAGTTGCCGCTGCCGCTGCCACTGTTGCTGCCACTGCCGCTGCCACTGTCGCTGCCTGGGAAATGATGTGGAAAATTAAGCGGAGCATGCCTCATGCAAATTATGATTGTGTTGATTATGACGCATTAAAGCTAAACGAAGCAGAGACTTTGTTTTGCTGCCCCGGCAACAGGAATTAGCATACAGATTCCCATTGGCGACACGTAGCCGTATTTGAAGACTTAAAGTTTTCCGTTTCCGTGTCGCTTAGCTGGCTTTTTGGCTGTTTGGCGCTGATGTCGCAGGCCAGGCATAAAATTACAAAGGCCTCCTGGAATGGCATACTTTCAGGCTCTTTTATGAGTGCTAACAAGCTCATAGAGCAGACCATGCCATTCCCGGCCAGACGGCCAAGCCCCCGCCACACCAAAGTGAAGACATTAGCAGTGAGCCGGGCAAAGTAACCCAAAAATGAAGTAGAGTCTCGGCCGGCACAAAGGAATCTACTAGGGGCGAAGCGAGCTCCAAAATAAAAATAAAAGAAACAGGCAGCTCTACAGAGGAAAAAAGCATATATGTAGTAAGGCTTTGCTGGTCTCTAGGTGAAATGCTATCGACTGAACTCCAAGAAATTCTAGTTATGTTCATAGCTCACCTTTTTGTATCAATAAATTCAGGTCTCTGTTCTCATTTAATCTCTTACCGAACGAACATTAAATATTTAGCAGTATTAGAGATGTCTTGTAACAATTTAATTATACACAAATTGGATTGAGTTTTCTTGTCATCTGGTCAAAATTTTAAATACAATGCAGTCGGCGATTGGAAAACAGCAAATCGATTAGCCATTTGAAGGGTATTTTCTCCCAGTGCAAAAGGCAACAACACACCCTTAATTCCACTTCTCAGGATGGAGAAAAAATGCCGTCATTTGCATGCATTGTCAGGCGCAGGCTGAGGGGTGGCGGCATCTCAAAAAAAAAGGTCAACTTGGGTCCCCAAATTGGCACAATAGTTGCGTAGGTGTTGAATTTGTGACCGGACTATGAATAAGCTCCATTCGCTCCCTCACTCCCTCTCTCCCCTCTCACCGAGAGCAGGTTTCCTGCTTTTTTCCTGTCCCTTTGCCCAGCAAACATATTTATTTGCACACTTTCATTCGTTCGAGTCGTTATGCGTTCATTGTATAGTGTGTGACCCAGCGACGAGGACAGCAACAACAAAGATACTCAATGCAAATTGAATAGAAGACAGGAGCAGGCCAAGCCAGATCCTTCGGACGTGGCGGGATGAACTGTGGCCCAACTTGTTGACTTTTAAGCCCAAAAGAGTCGACCATTAACTTGAGAGTTTTGTAAGTAGATATATTTACTTGGCATCCGCCCCGGCCGGGCTTTAAAGTGCCAGCTCATTGTGGCGGAATATTTAAGAGCTAGCTCCGCCATGACGAGGCAGCCAGTGCCAAAATCAATTCCAGGAAACACGAACAGGCTCTGCGCCATTAAAAACACACGAATATGCAAAGTGGCCGCGTCGGGAGATGAAGTACAAACCAATTTGCATTTACATTCGGCTGATTTCCATGGAAGGCTTAACAACATGATGCTCTTCCCAGAATCCTTACAGCCTTTGGGCTGTTTCTATTAGGGAATACCAAATCAAAAGGTGTTTTTTTTTAATACACTTTATAAGAGGTAATTATAAGGGATAAATAAAGCCGTTAAAATTATATAAACCAATAAGTTTAAGTAATAGTTTGAAAATAATGTTAATGGCATGTAGTTATCTTGTCTAGAAATTTCCGCTGTATTCGTATAACCTTGACAGTAATATAATATTATCAATTATATTATTAAGACTTCATAAGTATATCTATATATACATATATTTTTTATTTTTTTTAATGGCTACAATTTTATTCCACATCCTTCGAAGTAATTCCAAATTACCTTTTTAATAACCAGTTTGAAAAGTCTATTTACCGTTCCATCATAAAACAATCAAGGAGACATACGTTCGGCAATTAAATATTTTTACATCTTCCAATAAAAAACCCCCAGACTTGGCCCAAATTGTACGGGTATTTTTCCGTCAGCTGTCGATACAAAGGCACCTTGTCACGCTGATTGCCGCGGAATGTGCGCACTAATTGCTTCAGCTGCCTGCGAGGACCTTGCGTTGCAATATAATTATATTGCTCGGCGGTTGTGCCTATGTCAAACCATTAACTGCAAAATTATGGCTGTCATTTACAAGCACTTGCCTCCGCTCCACGACAATTTTTCCTTAATCCCGCTGGCCCTGAAAATTTATTTCGCTTTCATTCGGGGCAAACGCCGCGCCGGTAAAAATTTCAATAAATGCTCGGGCCATTCATTACAATTTATTCTCGGGATTTTGTTATTATTTTTGCAAGCGAAATTATTCCAGAAGCGCTTGTGAAAATCGGCCGGAACAGCGGAGTGAAGGAGCTGCTGTTTGGCATACTTTTGTGAAAGCAAGGCTCGCCGCATCCTGTCGCCTGTCTCCAGTCCCCAGTCCGTCTTCTGTTTCCCGTCAGACATCCAGCATGTGCGGATTCGTGCCACACAATAAGCGAATCAGCTGCCTGGACACGGGAATCCTGTGAGGAACTCCGAGCTGACTTGAGTCGGTGGCTGAGTCTATTGTCTCGCAAGAAGAGGATGTCACCGTCAGCCAGTTTGAGCAATGCAAACTGCAAATGCAGTAAATCCATTTAAGGCGCGTGTAAGACGGGGGAAAACGCAGAAATGGAGAAAAATGGAGAACGAGAGACAGAAGTCAAGAAGATTCCCCGATTTCCCCCATCAGGCTGCCAGCTGCAGTTGAATATTTTACGCACTGATTAAGGCAAACGAAACTTTGGCATCCCCCATTTGCATTCCCCCATTCGCGGATCGCAGGGGACTTTCCCCAGCGCATGCATATTAAATGAGATTTTCCCCGGTTTTTCTTTCGCTGATGCAGCATTTCGTTGTAAGTTGTTTACTTTGTCGGCGAAAACTTTTAAAGTGTTAATGTGCTTAACAGTTCGGGCGGCAAAGGATTCATAAACACGGCGGGCTAATGAGGAGCAGCGCGGCAGCCCAAGCTGGAGGATGCCGTCAAGACAAGGCTTAGTGGGTGCGTCCCAATACCCATAAGCCTCAAACCTCAATCCCTCGGACCAAATAAAAAGGCCATAAAAATCACTCATACGCAGCGTTGAACCCCTCGGTCGAGCGGGGTAACCTAATTTGATGTGAGAGTCTTCAAGGCGATACTAACAACGACCACGACCTACGTCGAGTCTCAGGGCAGTGACCAAGGAATTTTCACTTTAAGAAATAGTTTCCAAATAATTGCCAATTTATATTTATATTTCTTTAGTTCCCTATTATATGGGTAAGCTGGCAGGGATCCCTAAATCGATTACGATTAAATTATAAAGCGGAAAGTTACTATTACTAAGACATAACTTAAATTTTACTTTGATAAGCTAGATCCCTGCAAAGACAATTGGATTGGGCCTGTTTCTTTCTGTGCATGACCGCCTGCTCTTATCGACCAAGCAAAAACGGCTAATAAAATGTGCTAAATTATGACAGGACACTGCCGCAGCGAGGGAGACAGGAACACAGAGATAGAACACCACAGTCGCATAGGAATTGACCGAATGGCAATGGCCCAGAGGCCAGAGTTCTTAGCTGGAGGCATTTTGTTAAATTAAATCAGAGCGGCTAGCAAAAACGCCCGCTCTATATCTCTCTCGCTCCGAAATGAGGCACATAATCATGAAAAAGTCAGCAATAGCAACAGCAACAACGGCAGATGGCCATAAAAGCGTCGCCCGAAAGTCTGCAGCAGTTTTTGTGTGTGCGCCTCAGTGTGTGCTTTGTTTTCTGTCCTGCCTGCCGACTGCCGCCTGCCGCCTGCCTTAACTTTTGCCCTCCCAAGCTCACACACAGCCAGCCAGAAATACGTAATAGTGGCCCGTATTGTATTGTTTCCTCGTTGGCCGTTTCACTTTAGGAAAAGTCGGGAAAAACTGGCGAAAGTTCAATGCCTGCATACAATACAATTCGGTTGTCGGTAGTCGGTAGTCTTCATTGGCCCCCCCCCCCCCCTTGCTTGCTCGTTTGAGTGGGGCACTAGTTGTGAATGTCATTTTTGCATTTCTGCTTTGAAGTCAACCGGAAAATTTTCAAGGCGAACTCTCGTACTTTCGGCCAACTTAAAGGCAAGGCAAACAAAGCGCCAGAGAGATGGCACAAATGGAAAGTTTGCCAAGATAGAAATCAATGCCAGGACTTGTTTATTGTTCAGCCAGGACACTTTGTTCAGCTGACTGGATTCCTCATCCTGGCAGGGGGACCGAGGTCGCCCGAAACTATGTCATTGCCGGCTATCTTTAAGTGGTCTCATCTGAGCCCGACCTGGGAGCTCCACTCAGTGCTGATTGCTTTGAGTTCAAACTGCCGATTCAATCAGCAGGCAATTAGCTCCTATGTAACCAAAGCAGTCACTGCAATCGACCCAACGAACGCAGGCAGTTGTGTCCTTCCGTGTGTTAGCATATCAGCGGGTAATTAATCAACACGATAGGTTATGGCTTCTTATGTTACGTGCACAGGCAAAAAGAGGGGTTAAATTCATAAGTTCTTTGAAGGAAATTCAATTCCAAATCGATTGAAGGGTTTTGGTATTCCTAATTAATTTAATAACTAAAAGTAGACCTTGCACCTTGCATATCAATAGTTCCTTAAGAATTCAACACAATAATGTGGCAACTTGGATTTTTATTATTATTATATTTTTTTCGCGCGTCTTGTCTTCTTTTTGTCTTGCTTAAAAGTGATAAACTATCGTACATTGTCTTGTTTGCTATCGATATTATCTTATGTGCTATCGATATATCATAATCATAGGATTCATACTAAAAGCTAGAGTGACCGTAAGGCTGGCCTAAGAAAAGTGGCGCCCAACGTGGGGCTCGAGGCCACTGACTCCAAATTCTAAAGCAAGCCCCGCAAATACTGATTCTTCGATATAATACACAATCGCTACAAATTCGACTTAAACTTTTCGTGCTGTGCAATCGCGTCACTGATTGTGTAACACATTCCTGGGTATCAACTCGCGTTACTCATACGCCACGTTGTTCAATTATTGCGACCAGCCGGCATCGCTCCGCTCGCCCGTTCTCATTGGCATTCGCAGGCATAATTTATGGGCTGGCAGAGCGTCTAGGCCATAAATTAATTGTCGCGCCTAAGTGCGCACACTGTCGTCTGAGCACTCGGATCGACCGAATGGAGGCAAACTTAATAGAAAATTGCCAGCATCCGTGGCATGGGTCCTGGGTGCGTTGCAGGGCCAAAGTGAAATATGACCGCTGGCAAAATGGCTGCGCTGCGTTTGCCGGCGAGTGGCCTGCAATATGCCAATGATAATTGCTCGAACATTACACATACGCCGTGTGGTCGGGCTTTACGGTTTTATCTCCGCCATTAAGTGTAATCAATTTTTCGAAAGGCAAGGCGCTGCAACAATTTTACTCTTTGTCGGTTGACCAATATAGGATTTCATTCACAAACAATAAAGCAGTTGAAATTGTTTTCGCAATTGCGTTCCGTTTCGACTGCAATTGCAATTGCGATTGCGAACAGGAAGCGAAGTCAAATCGATTTCGATCATAAAGTATGTGTCAGGAGTGGAGCTGTTTACATGCTCTTTCTCGAAAAGGAGATTTTGTGCTCCGATTAATGTCTGTATTTAAGTGAAGCACACTTGGAGGCGAAACTGCTGAGCTCAGCTGAGGGAACCTAACCCGAGAACCTGCCAACGCCAGCAGTTGTGGCCCTAGAAACTGATTGTGTGTGCTGGTGGCGTTGTCAACAAGCTCGAGGGTGCAGCGTGCGGTGGCCACAAGGAGCCATAGATACAGATGGCTACGAGTATCTGTGGCAAATATCTCCTTTGGGCCGGGCCTGCCACCATCTTCTCCTTGTGCTCACCTTCGAGTGTGCTGCCTCGGAGCCTCAGCCTTGAAGCGATTTCGGATAATTCCTGACTTTTATTCCTCATTTGCTGGGCGATCTCGCCTCTCGACACATCCGTCACATGTCGCAGTCGCAGCATTCATCGGGCGCTTATCTGATTTTTCGCCTTCGATTTTTTTCCCAGCTTGAAAGTTTTTCTGCTCGGATTTTTCGGGTTTTTTCTGCGTGACATGTGATGCGCATGCAAATGCGAGCGGGCGGTTTTTAAATGAGGCACGGCAGTGAGGGATCTGGGTGACGGAGCGGTTCATCTTTGCAACATTTTCATGGGATTTTATGCTCATTGAAATGCGACATCGTTGGGCGCTGTCTAACGAAGTTCCAAGCTCGAGGCTTCAGCTGCCAAGAGTCGCAGTTTTCCACACATAATGGCCTAATATGTCGCCGCTCTCACTTATCGTGCCTCATTGTGAGTCATGACCGCCTCTTTTTATAGTTGGCCCCGATTTGTATGCGTATTTGTATTTAAGCATTCATATGGCCACATTAGCTATGCTCCCTCTGCCCGGGAGAGGGGACGAAAGCGAAAGAAAAATAATCATAAATTCCAAATGCGGCACTTATAATGCCAACTGAGTGATGAAATGGCTGGGCGGGGCGGGGCAGGACGGAGGAAAGCGCAGAAAAGCAGACATTGTCAGCCATAAAAATGGCGACACACGAGAAAAACTTTGCCGCACAAGAGAAGAAAAACGAGAAAGGAAAAAGCGCGACCCAAAGGACCTTATTTAAAAAGTGGCCCAAAAAGGCGATCTGCTTAATCCTCGCAGTTGACTCCGTTTCGCTTACATTGGACTTGCAAACAGAACTCTGCTGATTAGATGCCCAATATTTTGATGTCAAATTTTCATTCTGATCTAATTTGCCAGAGCAAATAGAGTGGCAAAGTGGCAGGAGCAATTTGCTGCACAAATATTTAGATGTATCCGCTCTCTCACTCGTAGCCAAAACGGAAACACTTTGCCGGCATAATCGATGGTGGAGCATATTTAAGGAGCTCCAGCTGTGTGCTTCCTCCCAGCTCCCTCCTGTCCGTCTAGACTCTTGACTCCAAACTCCAGACAGTTGTGGGCCAAGTCGAGAAGGAGCCCCCCGTCGAGTGCATCGACTGCCACTCAGCGCGTCAGTGCGATGTCAGTGCAACTTAACCTTAAGTGCCCGGGATCATGGACAATCCAAGGCTTCTCAAAGCCGGCTGCTCTTCGTTGAGGATTCTTGGCGCTCGTCTCCGCTTGAGTACACATGCTGATGTCGGCAGCCGATTGAGATTAACTGGGCCAAAGGCATTTCTCTGGCGGCATACAGAGAGAGAGAGAAACCACACCAGTCTCCTGCCAATTTGTCACATGGAGTTTTCTTTACTTGTGGTAATTGCATCGGGTAATGGTTCTGGTTGTTATTAGCCACATTTAATGCAATAAGCATCTTGGCCACTTTTTCTAGTTGGTTTAAAAGCAGGCAAGCTAATGTCGCCTTTTTTTTTGAATAACTCTCTCGGATTTCCATGGCGCCCGAGCAGGGACTACCGTATTTTGTGGAAATTCGTTTCGAAAAATTATGGATATGCTCATTATTTAATAATGTATGAATATTTATCTATGGCTTTGTTTACATATCAGTTTTCTTTTATAGATTTCATGTAAACATTGATTTCAAATTTAATTTATATTTCTATTTAATGACTACTGATCCAACAATATGTTTTCTGAGATCAAGTGTGTACGTATTTGCTTGTAGCGTCGCTTTTTAGAGTGAGACTCACTCAGTGAGTGTGACCAATCGGCGTTTGTGTTGAAACAAGACAGTGTTGCCAGATGGCGAGGTTAAATCGTCTCGGGCTTAATCGATATTTATGGGAGCTTTATCGATTTTTATTGACTTATTTGAATTTATTTTCTCTGTGCATCGCAAGACATGTGCCTTGGCCACGCGGAGTTAGCTGAAATTCAACTAAGACTGCATTTCACGCCCAATTAGGGCGTCCTTGATTTAACAGTTTGCCCTTCGATTTTCGGTAATTTCAATTTATGTTCATTCGGCGCGAATTGGCTCCATAAATATTCATATGTTTTGCCGCCTGAACCCCCACACACGACCGCAAACATTTTCCACCACATTTGCTAATTTTCGGGTTGAAAAGTCGACAAATATTTTGGGTCCTTCAACCGCAGCTCGGGGCGTGGTATTTTTGCGGGGTATGGAGGGGTCCTTCCCTTCTTGGCCGGGCCATGCATCATGTTAATTTGCAGGCGCCGAGCGTTTTTGATTAAGCGCACGCTTAAAGCCAAGCAAAAGCCAAAATCTGACAGCAGCCAGCTGCCGGTTGGCCGTTATCGATAGCCAAAGTGGGCCAAAATGGCAGGGCAAACAACAAACAAGCGCCGTCTAACAACAAATCGGAGCCATCGACAAGTTGGGCAAGGCATTTCCCGGCCGCCGCATCGTTAATTTTCACAGCGTGAGCAAATTTTCCATGCATAAACTTAAAATTAGCCCAAAGTTCCACATCGCACACAAAAGTGGGAAGGTTGGCGGGGTGGGCCTACAAATTTGTATGGGAAAATCTTGCCAGTGTTGGCCATATATTGCATGCTCGCTGATAAACAATAAATTAAGTTCAGTTTCGCTTTTCCCTCGCCGCGGTCCCGTTACGCGTTTTCCGCCCTGCGAATTTCCCACGCTTTTCCGCGCCGTTTATGCGCCACGCACGCATACGTGCAGCATTTCTAAGCTAATTTTCGCCCGCTTTTGATACCCTGTTACCTATCTCCAATCTGCGGGAGGGGGAGGCGAGAATGGTAGGGTATTACCGGGTCCTCTATCTGGGAAATCGCCTTCGACCTCATTCGAACTAGGCAGGGCTTAAGCTGGGTAAGAGAATTAGAGAATTTAGAAGGGCGTTGCAATGAAAGGGAATAATAAATAATTTTAGATGCTAGAAAATAAATCATAATCGAACTTTATTCGATTAGGTAAGAACAACGTAAAGACTTATATTAATAATAAAATTTTGTTAGCATTAACATATAAATAATTAATAGGAATAAATTACAACCTTATTTATTGACGATTAATCTTAATATTTAGAGTAAATATGTTTGCAGTGATAACATACACTCTGAACTTTGTGCTAGCGAAATTTGTCGCTTGCAGAAAAATTGCTTGCATATTTCATATTTACGACCGCTCTTTGGTTAAAGATATATAAATAATCAATGTTGGCTAGCTAGGATATTTCCCATTATTTATTCCGTTCTCATGAACACTATTCCATGTCAATACATGTCCAAAGGGCAACTCCGCTTCGGGTTTAGAGTGAAACTTTTTCCCGATGCTGCTCTTACATTATTATCTATGCTGAAATGTTTTGCATATTGCCCGAAGATGGAAAGCCGCACGTACGCAAATGTTGCGGGTGCGCATTAAATTTAACTTTGTGTTTGAAATTTTTCAAAAAAAGTGCGAGTAAATCGTAAAATTTGTCATGTCCCACAAAAGCATCCAGACCCTCACAACCACCGTGCCATGGTTGTGGTGGCGTCGATTCGTGTTTTCACGTTGCTACGCATGTGGAAAAGTTTGCGTATGTTTTCCAGCTGGCTCTGTGTGTGTGTGTAAGTGTGTATGCGTGCCTTGGCGAAAGTTTTCACTTCTTTCTCGATTTTCTCTTCGTTTTTTTTTTTGGCGCGTGCGGAAACGGAAATGTGCAACAGCAGTTTTCCTCCGTCTCCGGGCGATGGATAGCGGGTGCTCTTTGATTCCCGGCTGCCAGTTAGTTCAGTTCAGCGCAGTTCAGGCGGAGTTCGATAAACCGAGCAGCCAGCAGGAGCCAGGAGCTCCTCGTCGCGTATCGCCTCATTCAATTATTCGTATTCCAGTTGGCTGCCTGCGATCGACGCCGATTTGTACCGGGCTTTGATGTGCGAAACTTTGCCCAGCGCTTCCTTTTGAGCCACAGCTGCCTCGGCGCCACGAATTGATGAACTTATTTCACCCCGTTTCCCTGCCGGCTCTGGCCGTTATCTAACTTGGCTCTTAGCGGCGGCTGCAGGACACAACTTTTGCCCTGCTTTGACATATTTAGTGGGCCAACTTCGCCGTGGCCATAAACTTGGCCAAAGTGTGCTGATGACCGGAAAACATTTTTACCATCATAATTAGCATCTTTCCTGCTGACGGAGAACAAAAGCGCAAATAATTGCGCATATATTTTATCTCTTTCGATAACTTTTTTCTTTTAATACCTTCAGTTGGCTTTCACATCATGAGATATTATAATCTATTCAATTTGTAAGCCTATAATATAATTTACATTAAGAAGACCATTCATATAGTTTATCAGAATAAATGTAAGTTCTTCAAAGTAAGATTTAGCTAAGATGTAAGTAATTAAAGCTAAAAGAACAAATACAAATCTTGCATTAAATGAATAATTATATTTATAAGGATAAAATCTTTAAGGGAGCTTTACAAATCTCATAAAAGTCTCAATATCGTTCAATATTACTCAAAATAAGCCGCTTTGATGCTCCCTTTAGGGAAGATGGGATTTGTAGTAGGCTCGTAGAGGGTCGCACTGCTGTCAGATCCCGATAACAATACAATATCGATAACTCATACGATTACCTATGTAAATCGTATGTTAAGCCGATGTTAACTAACATTAGTCTGAGTCGCTCTCGAGGAGGCTGACTAGTGAAATAAAGAGGAAGTCTTTGTGCTAAAATAAACGTGTGCGTCTTTTCAAACCCCTACCACTGATTATTTTCCAAAATACTTGAACTCGTAACCATATCACTTTCCTATATGTCATGGAAATTTATGAAATAGTCAGGCTTAAGCTTTTGCTTGGCTTCATTATGCCAAGAGCTGAACGTTAGGTAATCCATATCGATAGCTTTAAAAAGACATCACCGACTCCGCGTAAGAGCTAGGCCTTTTGAGTGCTTTCAAGTAAGGTCCCTCTCCTATACTCTTTGCCCATCACCAGGCACTCACGGGGAGCAGCAAACGAATGCCGAAAGAAATAAAAAATAAAGTATAATTGTTTGTTGAGGATTTTTTTTTGTGCCCCACTCATACATACATCCATGTCCATCCCTCTCAGCTTTCATTTATTTGTTTTTCTGCCCCGTTTTTGAGCAGAATTTTTATGCGAATTTTATTACTTTTCAGTTTCAGTTAGGGCTTTGGCAGCCACCAAAAGTTGTGGCCATTGGGACTGGGGGGGGATTTGACTGCCAACTGCCCTGCTAAAACCAACAATACGCCGCTGCGTATGTGCGAATGAAAATGAAAATAAATTTCCATTTGGCACAAGTTTTTATGCCGCAGCTCTCTCTGAAACGCTTTTCCATTTCTCCTATTTCCAGGCTACAGCGCGGCGATTGCGCCCACGCCGCCCACGACGACGACCACCACCGTCTCGCCCTCGAACCTGCTGCCCTACTTCGACTTTGATGTGCCGCGCAACTTGACCGTAACCGTCGGCCAGACCGGCTTCCTCCATTGCCGCGTGGAGCGGCTCGGCGATAAGGATGTAAGTACGAGCAGGCAGTTTGCGAAAATTTGAAAACTCTAAGGCCAACTTTAACGGAGGCAACACCTTTGCGCCGAATACCCTGAAAATGACATCGAAACGATTACTTTTCGATTGTCCTCGCGGGAGCCTACATATGACCTTAGTTGATACTTATCCCACATGATTTATTGTGTTTCAGTTTTTGAAGATTACGCTAAGAAATATTTAAAATTAAATATGCTATGTTGAGTTATACATTTTAAGTCAAGTTTACTTTCCCTTAAAAATATTCCCATCACAGAGTAAGCCATAGGACTCCTTTCCAGGGACAGGGTATGCCAGGCAATTCAATGGCTTAACATATGGAAATTGTGCGAAATAAATGAAAATTCCGCTTGGGATTTGCAGGCACTCAATCATTCCGCCCGTGATTGCCAAAGCATGGGGCTGCGGCTCCGTTCGGTTCGGTTGGGTCCACTCCATGATTGAAGGTCGCACTGGGTTGTTAACCCTTCCCTGGCCAATGTGGGCGGGCTGGCGTTGCCGGGGCTAATATGTCAACATCACGGCCATATTAGGTGGGCGGCCAGTTCGGCCAGCTTGGCCAGCTCTCGGCTCTCTCTTAGCCGGGCTTAGTACTTGTGGCCAGTGGCCCTGGTCCAGGGTGGTGACAGATAGTCCAATCATTCAAAATTCAGGCACTACGCCCGGGCCTTGAACCAGTATGCATTAGCAGGCAGGACTCGTGCTGTTATTAAATGGCAAAGAGGCAGTCGTCGGGCTGGGAAATGGGTAAATAGGGAAATGGGTAAATGGGGAAATGGGAGGGGCCTAGACCAAATTACCGGGTGATTTCGAGGCTGCACTCGGGGCTGCGGAGAAAAATGGCCAAACAAGACAGGCGACAACTGAGCAACGTCCTGTGGGAGTTGCCTGCCTTAACGAGTGCCCCCGGAATCCCCTGACCTGCACACACACTCCCCAAATAGACTGCTAAAGCAAAATGACTAATTTATGAGCCATCAATCACGTGACTGGCTCAGCCATCAGCCTCGTGCGCCCGTGTTATCGGCTTTAATTTGCCCGTTTTAAGCGGAGAGCGGAGAGCGAAAGGATGGGGCGTAAGCCGAGGCCGGAAACCGGAAGTTGTGCGCCTTGGAGGAAGCAGCCAAAGTGCAGGCACGAACCGAGACAGGAAAAGGAAGAGCAACTAGAACAGGAGTTGCCCCAGCACCGGCACCGGCACCGACAACATCGTCATCATCATCATCAGCAGACTCAAGTTTTCCCATTTAATTCAAGCTCTCATCGGGAAAGTTCATTAAAAGCATTGAAACTACATTAAACAAATGACACGCAAACAACGAAAGCCAAGCAAAATCCTTGCCCTTGAGCCTTAATTACTTGCCCAGCCCAGGCCCCGCTCCGCATCCCCTGGAGACCCCGTCCTGTATTTGTCATTGGCCTTTCAGTTGCCGCCTTCCGGTGGATGTTGAGGTTGCTGGTGCTGATGCTGATGCTGCTCCTGCTCCTGCCTCTTGTCGCTCTCGCTGGCACTGGCACTGGCGTCAGCAATCGATTGAACGGTGGCTGCCACCACGGCGGCCAGCACCTCGCTGTCCAGGCGCGCGCCCCACCGCTGGGGCGACTTCTCGCTGCTGCTCTCCTCGTCGCTGGAGCTGATCAGTATGGAGGTCGTTGCGGCGGGCGGCACCTCGTGCTGATCGTGGTGGGTGAACATGGAGGCTGTCGTCGAGGCCGTCTCCAGCTGGATGGCCCGCAGCAGGCGGCTGGGATTGGGGAAGGGTCGGCGGTTCTCCAAGATGAGCTTGATGTCCCGCGCAGACTGCCACCAGCTAAAGGGAAAGGGTATCACGAATTAACTAACAAAGTTAGAACGTATAGTTAGTACTAGACTTACCGATACCACGGCGTCAGCTGGGACTTGATCAGCATGTAGATGTTGGCGAAGTAAACTGTAATCTGGGGGCGGGCACATTAGAGGAGGTAGGCAAAGGGCAAGGACCATCACCACCGTCATGAACAGGAAGAACAGCATCCACGACTTGGTCCAGAGCTTGCTGAGGCCCCAGGAGTGGGTGTGCAGGGCATAGTACTGAATGCCCACCAACAGGGTGCCGATGATGCCAAAGGCCACCAGGGTGAGCAGCGAGAACATCTGGCAATCCTCCTGCAGCGCCCTGCGGCTCATGGCCCGCGAGTACCACAGGCGCAGCGACTGCAGACAGGTGTACCTGCAACGGAAGCTGGAGAAGTGCACATCCCACGACACACCCGCAAAACACCCGCCGCACACTGCGGCACAAAGCCGCTAACAAAGCCGGCCTAGCAATTAGGAGGCGCCACTGAAACAGGAGCAGGTGTAGGCAGTAGGCAGGAGCGGCAGGAGCAGGAGCAACCGCAGAGCCAAAGCCAGCTCAGCTGATTAAAAAGATCTGAGCCGCAGGCGCCTTTCATCTGCTGCCGCTTCGAGTGGCACCTGCCAACTGTCGTAGGCCAACAGCCAACAGCCAACATCTGCTACAATCGGCACTCGGAAAAAAGTCGACCTCTTAGTTCCTTTTTAGAAGAGAAGGAAGAGAAGAGAGCAAAGAGAGTGCAATTTTTGTAGCCAGCTGAAAAATTGCCTGCTTATTGCATATCCATTGCATTTTTTACATAATTATATTCAGTAAAAGATCTACAAAAACATATCGAATTTATATACTTCTTAAAAACAATTTATCCCTACAATATAAATTTCAAAGATATGACTATTATTTTTGTTGAATGCTAAATATGGAATGCCTTTGATCTTAATGCCTAAACGTTCTTACTCCAAGAAACCAAGAATATTCAATATTAAACTCTCTAATATGTAAATATTATCCATACTAGGGATTTTCCATTTCCAAACACCCTGACGACTTTTTTCCGAGTATGGCTTATAGGCTCTTAACTTACCGCAACGTCTGCTCCGTGCTGTACTGGAACTGGCACAGCTCGCAGGTGGTGCAGCGCGAGGTGCTAATCCAACGCTCCAGGCAGTGCACATGGACATATGTCAGAGAGCCCTTACACAAGCACGGCGACACGAGTCTGCAAACAAATCGGAGCGGAACAGGAGGCGGAGGATTCAGTGGGCGTTGAGAGGAGCGGTTAATGGGTAAACAGCGGCAACAATGAAAAATCAGGGTATTAAAAGCGACAGCCAACCAGATAATCAGGGATAAAGTGCTCAATGGGGAAGGGCCGACGGAGGCCGGCCGGGGACTGCTTTGTGCAGTGTTCGTTTTAATTATTAATATAAATAAATGCATTCGCTCTCGCTGCCCGTGCGCTAAATACATTAAATGCCCTGCAATTAATTTCTTGCACAATTTGCGGCCGTGCACGTTCGTAATTAAATGGAAGTTGCAGCACCCTGTACTTGGCTTTCCAGAGGGGTTGGCTTGCCTAACGCTGATCTTATAAAGAAATTTAATTATGAACCCTTGACTAGCAATGAAGTCAAGATAAGCTAAGTACAATTTCCATTGAAATGATAGTTAACTTGTAGGTATTTTGTAAGGAAAACCAAAGACCTTTAAACATACAAATGTATGTATTGCAATATGCAAGCCATTTCTTTGCTTGCGACGAAAGTTGAGGATGAAAAATTCGAGTGCAAAAAATCATTCGGCGTTACTTATCTTTGTATGAAAAGGTCTTTGGTTTAACCATAAGAAATAAATAATTTCGTGAGATAGAAATATATCCTCTTCTAACCCTAAAAGGGCCATGTAGAAGTAGAAAATGTTTCAAAATATTTAAGAAAACCATAAATCCCCATTAAGGGAGCAGCTTGGATAGTCACTCACTGTTCGGGGTTATCGGCGTTGTGGCAAATGCGACAGACGAGCGATCCCACGGAGGGCATCGACTCGTTGGACGTGGTGTCGTATCCCAGGCCCAGATTGTTGCACTGCGTGGTCCCGTCGATGCAGTGCCGCAATGTGGCAATGGACTCTGTGCCCGTGGCACTGCCCTTGTATGAGGGCTTGGTCGGCGGCGGCGGGGGCGCGCTGTAGGCCGAGCTGGTGGCGGCAGCCAGGGCGGCCTCGGTGCTGACCATCGGGTGGCTGGGATGCGGAATCTTCTGGAACTGGACATTTGGCTTGAGACCCAGGGACACGGAGCAGGCGGGCAGCTCGGCTACCTCTGGATCCGGAGTCGAGACCTCCTTGTCGAAGGACTGCAGCTCCCAGGAACTGATCCGCGTCTCCACGATAATCATGCCCGGCGGGGTGTCGTCGGCGCTGCTCGAGGACAGCGCCTCCTCGATCTCCATCTCCAGGGTGGTGGCATCCTGTTTGAGGTCCCCACTATCTCTGATAGCGGTTTCTGGCGGAGATTTGGATTGGGATTGTTCGATTGATTGATATCTGAAGGTTCCACTACTAACCACACTTTTCGCACTCCATTCGTTGATCCGTTTGCTGACTTTTAAGCAGGTTGATACCAAAAGTAACCAAAAATTTTAACACATCTTTTGTTTAGAATTAAGACTGCCGTTGCTCTCTTTGTGTTTTGGGTGAAAACTCTGATCAGGTCGCTCCGGATGACATCTGAGTCAGGGAAGACTATATCTAATGTATACATTTCTACGAAATCTTTGCTTTATTGCTTTAATGAAAGCTGAAAGGCTCGGCAGAAAATCCTTTTAGCTTTCCCTAAATTGGAGGTAAATACCTTTGAAATTACGATACTTTTATTATTCAGGAATATTAATTACCATTACCATCACATTTTCGGTCTGATGGCGAACGCGATGATTGTGACCTATTTTTCGCATCGACGTCTTCGACATCGTCGATTCCTTCTCTACGACGGGAAGGTGCATGGCCTAATGGAGGCAGTTAAGCATGCGCTGGCTGGAAAACAAACTTGTCCCGCAGCCAAGTCGCCCACATTAATTGTAATTGACAGACTGGAACCGCGCTGTCAGTGCCCACGCAAAAACTGGTTTCCCGCTCCTCTGCGCTCTGCTGGTCCTGCTCCCGACATCCTTCGCCGCTCCACCCATAAACTCAAAATTGAAAGTGTAACAGTTACGGCAAATAACTTTGCCGGCGCTTGGCTTCCATTACGCGCCACTCCACGCGGAGCAGGCTCCTCGGGTAATTTATGCCCGTGCCGTTAGTTCGTTAGCCGTGAGTTCTCCTCGGGGGAGCGGAGGGATCTGTTGTTCAGGGGTTGGGTGCTATTTCCATATCAGCTGACACCGCCGATGCTCTGAGCTTCATTATACCCTATTTCGGGGGGAATTTCTACCGGTTAGTATATTTATGAGAACTGTAGAAGCCAGCGGGCTCTTCCACAGATAATTCTAATTGACAGAAACCGGATAATATACTTAATATTTATTTGTCTGAATAAGCATCTGATCACCCCCATAAAATAACTCAAGTAATATTGCAAAAAATCAAATTAAAAATTTGTCTCAAATCACCCTTTATAGATTCCTATCCAAAGATAATTAATTTCAAAGGCTGACCCAGCTAGGGTGCTCTTGAGTTCGGTCTCCGATTCCGGGCTTCCATTCTTGTTTTTCGACTGCCCTTGCCGGAAGCTGGCGCTGAATCCGCTTGTTCAACTTGACTTCACAGGATTGTCCGTTCACTGTTGATTTATTGCGCGCCGAGTGCCGCCAACATTTTCATAAACGCTCCACGGCTACGGCTACATCAGCGAACATGAGCACGAGCAATTTACTCGTGTAATACCAAAGGCGGCAAGGCTGGAATGGCGGCCGAAAAAAAAGTATATTAAACAAAGTTTTAGGCTTTGTAAAAAGGCAGCGAACCCTTTTTAATGCCAACAGGACAAGCGGCCAGGCTGCCTTCCCAGAAATGCGGCAGCGAGAAAAAAAAGAGAAATCAAAATCTGTTTACAACTTTGTTTACAAAATGCTGGCATTGAAGTCTCCATTTGTTTATTGTCAAGCCCGGGACTGAGCCGGCTCGAAGGGAAAACAATTTAATTTGGATCAAGTTCATTAGGCGAAGCCCCAGTAATTTGCGAATTCGAACCGCTTTTTCGCTTTTCGCAGAGCTTAATGGATCTTTTTCACACCATCTTCTAAGCTCGGACAAAGCCAGTGGCAACAAACTAACAACTGCAACGGCAACAGCAACGGCAACTGCAACTGCAACTATTTTTGGCTCCGTCAAGTTTTGGCCAAGTCGAAAGTCTCTCTTGGTTAGAGACGCAGAAAATGCGTCAGCAAAGTTTTTAATGTATTTTCGCCAAGTTTTCCACACGCTCGCACAAACACACTCCCATATACAACTCAATACATATATACAGCCATATACATGGTATAGGAGCAACCTCAGCTGAAACTTCCTTCATTTGACAGAAAAACAAAGCGAAAGTAAGAGTTGCGGGAAAGTGGCAGAAGAAGTGGATGGAAGTGGATGGAAGTGGGCCATGCCTGGCAGAGCGAAAGTTTCTGGCCGCAAAGAACACAAAGTGTTAAATAATATAAAACTATGCTTGTGGTATTTATTTAAACCTAAAGACATTACGAAAATTATACCCCGAGCAAAGTTTCGCCACTCACGGGACTCCAACCTGTCCCTTGCCGAGCAAATCCGACGTGCGGCAGAGATTGGGACAACGCCTTGACAGGGGGATAGCTCGGCTTTAGTCGCCTTCGCCTTCCTCGCCTTGGGTGGAGTTGTAAAACTTTTCACTTTTGATTTTAACCGGTTTTCCAGCTGCAAAATTAAATATTTAAGTGCTGGCCTGGAATACATAATTGAGCGGCTTACTACGGCGGTTCAGTTTCCGTTCCGTTTCGATAGTTATTTAGTTTGTGCCGCCTGTCGCGTTTACAGTTCATTTCGATTTCGATATCGCTTTATGGCGTTGCCCATACGCCCCGTCAGCCCGAGGCAATCCACAATGTTACTCATACGCACTGAGAGCCGGCGACAATTGGCCGACGAAATAACCGAACGCTGAACGGGTAAATCGCTGCTGAACGGGGTTTAACTTCTCGCAATGTCGTGTGCCGAGATTCGACCTTTTTGCCAGCCAGGCAGCAGTCAGCCCTCAGTTCCCAGTCACCCCTCTGTTTTCCCAGCCTTGGAGCGGTTTAATTTACATTTGGCCGAGACAATTCGCCTATGATCCGGAGGGGCGTAAAAGCGGCAAGCACATAAAAGTTTTACAAGCGAATGATTTTTATTTTTACGTATTACGTGACCGATTTTACTCGTCTGCGCCGATTCAGATGCCGCCTTAAATCGAATGAATTTATTAGATGGTTGCCAATAGTTGGCCAAATAGTTGAATAAATGTTCACCTCAATTTGGCTCAAAGGCCCACGGGGCAAGGCAATTAAATTTATTAATGAGGTAGCATTTTTTCAAGTTTAATGTTGACAGCCAGCAAACATTTAAAGTTTCCAGCGAGAGGCTGGCCAGAGGCTGGCCAGAGGCTGGCGAGAGGGCAAACTTTTTCCATGTAATTAAAATTGAGTATCACAATGGTCGGGAACAACAACAGCAACAGAAAACAGAAACTAAGGTCATCAAATAAATTGGAAACAATGTGCCAAAAAGGGCACAAAGCGTGTGGGCGCAGGGCCCCGAAGAAATCACGGACAGTTCGGAGGGAGAGACACACAAAATCATGGTTAATGGCTTTCCCAAAAGATTTTCCAGCAAAGGACGAAGGTGAATGGCGAATGGCAATGCGAATGCGAAGGCAAAGGCGCTAGGCAATCAAATGAAAATGTAATTCAAGCAATAATAAAAATGCTCCCAAATAAAGGCTGAAAATGGCGTCAAAGCTGTCTCATTGCTTGCCCTTCCCTCGGTCCAAAAAGGATTGAAGGCTATTTGAAACAATTGGAAATCGGGCTGAGCAAGCAGCTTTGACAAAATTGGACCGACTCGACTCACTGACAGACTGACCTTTTGGCCAGTCTGAGTCTGGGGCTTAAAGAGTTTGCAATTGTCGAGGGCCATTTGTTTGGCGCGCTCATCTCTCATTGCCTGGCAACGCGGCGTATACGTAACGCAGGCCCTTTCACGCTCTAATGTACTCGGCTTGAGCTTCCCGAGGTGCTCGCATTTGTCGGCTTTGCTTTGTTTGCCTGCTGATTAAATGCCAGAAACAAAAAGCAAAATGTTAAAGATTAACCAACACCAGAACACGAAAAAATAAGAGGAAAGTAAACTTTGCGCTTTGTTTTCATTTTGCCACCTCATCCTGCTGCCTCATTCCGCTGTTTTTCGCCCCAGCTCCTTGGAGCAGACAAAACACGTTAAACTCACGGGCGAGAAAAAAGTTTTAAGTGCGGAATTTGTAATGCTCCCGAAACTTTTAGCAGCAGCAGCAGCAGCAAGCGGTCCGACTGAGAAAAGCACTTCATTCCGATCCCCTTGTTTTCATTGTAGGTTTCCTGGATACGCAAACGTGATCTGCATATCCTCACCGCCGGCGGCACCACCTACACATCCGATCAGCGTTTCCAGGTGAGTGTCCCCGCCAGTTCCGGACTTCCGTGTGGAAAGGAACCCTTAAGGACATCCATCTGTTATTTCCCTCAGGTTCTGCGACCCGATGGCTCCGCCAACTGGACACTGCAAATCAAGTATCCGCAGCCACGTGACTCCGGCGTCTACGAGTGCCAAATCAACACGGAGCCCAAGATGTCTCTGTCGTACACCTTCAACGTAGTAGGTGAGTTGAAGCAGTTTTTAAGAAATTAACGGATCTATTTAGGAGACTTAATTTAATGACTATAAATAAAATAATTTACTTAAGGTTGTCACATATAACATAACTTGATATACTAATAAACTTTGCCACTCTTCCCCTCCCAACCCTTCTTTTCAAACTTGACTACAGACGTACTTAAATTGACGATAAAACCATTTCAATTCAAGAATATTTGTTCGAATTTCTTGTGTGAGTACTTTTGCATTCATTTTGAGTATTATTGTTCTCAAAGTGAGGAAAAAATACTTAAGCCAAGAATCTTTAAAAAATCCGTACTCAAAATAAGAGAAGTACATATTTGAGAGCGCGGTTTCTCAATTTCAAGATGCAATAATTCTATCTTATTAAGCAATGGCCTCTTAAAACTTTGGAAAACCATTAAACCATAATGAATTTAATTCAAAATTCCATCAAAGAAAGCGCTTAAGCTATAACTACAATTTAAGTGAGTTTTCCAAACTTATTGCGGAAAACTTCAGCGGAAGACTTTAGAAAAGTGTTTAAGTATGAACTTAACTTCAATTGCACTATTTTTTATACATTTTAAGTTTAATGAGGATTGAGGCCTCTTCTTTTGTGTTTGTAATTATATTTTGTAAGATTTATGGCCAAGTTTTCCTACTTAAATATGAGACTTAACCCAAAGGGAACCCCTTCAACTTGTGAGTGAATCTCTTTTCCCTGATATCCTTCCAACCCTAAGTATAGCTCAGAAATATGCAACAGTTTCTGCCCTGCCATAACCATTACCCATGATTTGTCTCAGAGCCTGAGCCATATAATCAGAAGTTTTGGGCCATTATCCGACACAGCAAAATAGGCCAATCGAAATGGAAGGAGACGGAAAAGCAGGCTGGCCCGAAATTGGTCGCAAGCCACTGAAGTGATTACTTTTACGGGCCAAGCTCTTGAAACTTGCTGGCAGTTTTGAGCCAGCTCTGCAGGTTTCATGAGCTTAAGGAAGCCATACAATATGCATGTTACGAGTATTTTCGGAGCGAGTGAGCCACGTTAGCAGCACTCTTGGCCACCCGCCGAGCGGGCTGGCTCTGCACGTGATTATAAAATTTTCAATTCGATTATGTGCAAATTGGCTTGCCAAGCAGCCGAAGCTGGGGGTTAAGTGTGGGCGAGTGCTTACCTCTTTGTGTTGGCAATTGGCCGGGTAATTAGTTTGTTCTCGGGTCAGAACCCTTGTCACACATCAGCAGTTAGGAATGGATGGATGGCTTAGCTCGGCTCCGGCAAGACATTATCCTTGAGAGCAAGCCCGCCCGAAATCAGGGTGGGTTTTCGGCTCCGTTCCTGTTCGGTGCATTTTTATCGCATTTGATATTAGCAAAATGCATTTGGCCAAGAGCCTCTGGTGCGGAAGAGTGCCCCCAATGAGCTTATTTGTTCTCCGGTTTTCCCACAGCATGTTGTCTTAGCCACACGGACAAACGGCTTTCGGCCAGCATAAAGCTCTATGGTCAGCCCCGACTCGGTTATGAATCTTTTAGTGCGACCAGGAATACGGACGAGAGCTCTGAATACAAGTTTACACGCATGCGGGAGCAGTGATCCGGCAACTTGACAGACTGACAAGTCGCCTTCAAACTCACACACCGCCGGACGGCAGACAGACACGCCCAGAGAGTCATAAATATTACATTTGCGGAAATGCAAATGAGTGCGAAGCGGCTGCATGCACCCGGCCACGCCCACATTAGTAGGCGGGCATAACTCCCGGCCGGGCTGGGAGCTCGGAACGGAACTCATTTGAATGCCCAAAAAGAAATGTGCATATAAAATATTCGACATGCCACTCACGCGGAAACAGCAACCAGCAGGTCAGTGGGCACAGTGGTGCGAAAACAAGCAAGTCAATAGGTTCTAGGAATTGAAAGAGCTATTTATTTGCCTCTAAATCATCAGGGGAGGTGGTTCATCTAGATGGGATGAGCTGATGCTTGAGCTATTGATTGCATAAAAGGAGGAAGTTTATTAAGAAAGCATTACATTTTAATTACTCATATGTACATAGTTCAGTGATTACATTTATATTCTGGAATGAATTCTTGCATTATATTGACAGTATATAACTGATTAATAAACATATAGAAGTATTCCTTTTAAAGGTCTTGCATTTATCCGTCAATATGACTGCATAAACCCAGTTATAGAGCTACCGAATCTTTTTGGCAAGGTAAAGTTAGGTAAGTTAATCAGGACTATAGTTAATAAATCAAGAAATTGCTCTGTATTCCCAAATTTTTATTATACTGTAAACCAAGTTTATGCATAATAGTTAATGATTAAAAATTAAATAAATAAAATGAGGAAGAAATCTAGTTTCGTCAAGCTTAAATGTTATAATAAACCTTTATTGATACTGCTAAGATCGAATCAAACGACATGTTTTCAATCAGTCCCTGTTTAGTCCTAGACTTAGCCTTGTCTCTAGCTACTCAACCAATGATGTTAGTCAGAAATAAATATATGTCGTAGATTTAAAATAAGCAATGATAAATTTGAATGTACTGTCTGTTAAGAATATTGCTAGTGTTGAGAACTGTTAAATAAATGAAATGAAGGAGACGAAAAGATAGTTATTTCATGAAGTGTTGTGAGCTTGAATATGCAAAAGGCGAGGTCCGAGTGAGACAACTATATGGACTGAGTGTGGCGCAATGACTTGCTGGAATGAAGGCGATACAGTCGATTAGAAACTGAAAAGCGGTAACGACGTTGCGACTCACTACGCGGCATACACAAGCGGTAGAAAAGGAAATGGACAAAGACAACGAAACTCCAGCTCCTACATATATATAAATTCTGAGTGCTTATTAATAATGATTGTTTACACAATGATTATAAGATGAAATAGGAACAACTTAAATCAACCGGCGACTTAGTATGGCCAACTTTCCTCAACACTGCCGTCTGATCTCTCGCTCTTCTTGCTGTGCCGTTTATGGCTCTGTGACATCTGGTCATACTCCAGCTGTGTGAACCAACTGCTGCACAGAGTGACCGTCTTTACATTACTATTTATAGGAAACTTCTTTCATTTCTGTTTTATCTCAAAGGATTCTATTCCTCCCATTCCTATGTCAAGAAAATTGTGTAACTAATCTCATGGCATTGTTTTGTAATTAAATATTATCACTTAAATTTAGGGTTGTGTAAATATTTCCCATTTCCATTTACCAGCTCGTTTCAGCCGCTTAATTGTGAGCTCCACTGTGCTGTAGCTGCTGTCATTGTCGGTGCAAACAAGTTTGTTGTTATGCCAGAATTTTTATGCGCTTATGCAAATAAAAAATTGTGCACTAAAAATTCCATAAATTTGTGTGTGTTTTTCTTCCATTGCTGCTGTTTCTTTTCGACGCCAGTGAAAATTCTATTACACGCCTCCCGGCCAGGAGCAGGAGCAGGAGCAGTGGCAGGAGCGGAGCGAGATAAACAAAATGGAGAGCGCGGCGAGTGATAAACAAAACAGCGCCAAGTTGACCAGAGAATCATAAACATAAATCGCCTTCCGTCTGGGCCGCCTCTTCCTCTTCCGCCACCCACCAAGCACCAAAGACCAGCGCCTTCCTCCTTCCGCTTTGGCCGCAATATTTTTGACATTTTAATGCTGCAGCAGCCGCTCCAATTGCTTAAATTACCAAGTTTATGTACTCAACTCGACTCGGCTTCAGAAAAATGGAGGAGATACTCCCAACTAGGTGTCGGCAGTGGCAGCATGTTTATATGCACATAGATAGCTTCAGACGACTGCGAGTTGTCGCCCCGCCCGACTCGATTTAATTTTGAATTCAAGGCAAATTACCAAACACGCTGATAAAGCGAGAGCAAATTGTAAATTAAATTATGTGTCCCTGTCCCACTCGGGCTGAGCGACAACAAGGGAACAGGACCCATCAGACGGCCCAAGGACAAGGAGCGACAGCAGTGGGATAAGTGTGAAGCGAAGGCAAAAATAAATCGAGGTAGCAGGCTTACCTTGGGCAAGCCGCAGGCCACATGCCCTTTCGGGGTTTCAAACTAAAAATATTGTTAACTGATATATAGAATGTTTTTAAACAATTTAAAGTTTGTGGAATTTCCTTCCAAAAGAGATTAAAATTTCAGCAGAATTATGACGAGTGCTCAAGCTCTTATGGGTTTATCTTTAAACATTCTATAAGCTCATTTCATCAAAGCTACCCCAATTATTTCTCAACAAACTTTAAATTGCTTTCCGTGTGAGAGTCTCAACTTGATAGTGCTGTGCGTTGCAAATTCAGAATACCCTCTGGAAGCGTACTTATATTAAGAAAGGTGTTGTTGATGCTTCTGGAAAAATTTGTTTACCAACGCGAATGTAATCAAGCGTGAGCGCTACCTGCCTTAGTCAAGCTGGCCTGGCCTGGCAGGGGCGAGAGTGGAAAACAAATTGCACAACCGGCGGAAGAGCTGCAGCTCCTCCTGAGCTGAACTGAGCTGAGCTGGAAGAGAGCTGGAATTGAAGGCAATTTGAATGCGTAGCTGACAAGATGGAGATGCCAAGTAGATGGCTCATTTCGGGCTCCATAAACCAACACTTTGGCCCCGAGATGCTGTTGACATTAGCAGCCAGCAAATTGCATGCAATCAAGCGCAAATAATAATCTAAAGCCTGAACGAGCAAAAATCCATGAATACCTGGAGACTAAAGGACTTTTGTCCTCTTCAAACTTGGGTAGATAGTTTAAAAAAGGAAAATTCGAATAAAAAAAAATGGTTTTAAATATATTTAAAGATTTAAATAATCATGTTTCTCCAAAATCCTATAAGTCAAGTTGTGTTAAGTCTCATCTAGACTTTATATGGAACTCTAATAAGACTCTAAAGAGGCCTTAAAATGTATTTACACGAAGACACAGTTTCGTTGGTAATTATATTTAATTTACTCTGTGTCAGCCTCCTTCTAACTTCCAAAAATCCCAGCTCTTTATACTCCTCAGTTTTAATTACTTCCAGCGTCTCATAAAATTAAATAAATAGTTCAATTTCGAACCCTGAAAGTTGGCAAAGCTCAGAGACTGAACAACTAAACCGATAATAACTTCCAGTGGGACACTTTTGGGAGCAATGCTTGTTACTCGAATCTCCCTCAAGCAGCACTAAATTAGTTTCTGCTCTGGGAGTGTTCTTTGGCAGCTTGAATGGATAAGTAATTGAGTGCCGCAAAAATCCATTAACGTGGCGCTGCCAAAAACAAAGAAATCGGGAGAGTTTCCTCAACGCCACCCACCACGCAATTGTTCCTTGAGGTTAATAGACGAAAACCGAGAAAATGTTGGCAATTATGATGCACATTGAATTCTCAAGATGCGAACACTCGAGCAGCTTAAAAGTTAAGCGATTCGCATTGTCTTGCCAGCCAGCAGGAATTGGCTGGCTGCTGCAGTCCTGACCCAATTCGCATGCAAATTGTACGTGAGCAAAAGTTTACCTTTGCTTAATATATACAAAGCACCGGGCTTTGGAAGTGGCCAGGTGAAGCGAGTGGCTGTAAGAGATAGGGAACTCCCAGCACTTCGAGGGGGATAATGAATTTTTATAAATAAGTTGCCAGGACAAGGACTCCGCTGAGTCGGGGCCGCACAATTTGCCCGGCAATCAAATGTTTTACTTCCCATTTCGTTCATTTGCGCTCAAATTACATTCTACGGCGAATGCCTAGACCAAAAAATGCCCCAATGATAAATTACTAAGATATTGCCGAGAGAGAGAGAGAGAGAAATGGGATAGGAGTGCGGGGGAGGAAATGATTAATGTCTCTGCAGCAATGTCGAATTATTAATAATAATAATCACAACAATGGAGACTACTGAAAAGGCCCGAAACGGGATCCGGGCAATGATGATGTTTTGGCATTTTCATTTCGCCATTGTTGGGCCTCGGCTCGGAGTCCTAGAGAATCCATCCTGACAGGCAAATGGAAACGGACTAGGAGGCGGGGCCAAATACTTCATCAATTGTGCTGGCAATGCGGCTGACTTTTACAAATTGAATTTGTTTATTTGATTTGACAATTAATTCCGAGCAATTGCACGTCCACGTCCCCGTCCGCATCCGATTAATTGTCGACCCGAATTTAAAGAGCTCGGCCAGCTTAAAGATAATGCCCCGCTCAGCACGGCCCAGTTTGATATTGTTTTTCGGGGCAATAAATACCGAGATGTTGTTACATGTGTGCAAACATGCATCAACACTGACGGAGGGTAATAAATTTTTACGGCCCCGGCCCCACAACGAGCATAAGGACCCAGAGCCAGAGCCGGAGCCGGAGCCAGGATACCAGAGGCACAGCCACAGCCAACGAGCGGGCTGCAGCGGCCCCAAAAAGTATGCCATGTTTTGTGCCGGGCCCTCTGCAAAGTTCATCGCTCCAAATGTTTATGGGCATATAGGCTTATGCGCATTTTATGCGCGAAATCAAGAAAAATGAAAATGCATTTTCCACACCCCCAGCCCAGCCCTGCAGCCCCATCTTCGGCCGCATCCTTTCCATTTTCTGCTGCGGCTGCACAAAAATTCTCCACAGTCTCCACAGTCTGAGCCCGAGCCTGGCTGTGTGTAAACAAGGCTCGGCAAGGACTTTGTTTGCCCGCAGGACGGGGGGCGACTTTGGCATGTGGCCAGGAGTAGACTTTGCAACTTTTCGGCCTGGGCCTGGGTCAACTGCGGCCAGGTCTAATGAAAACTTCAAATAAGAGTGGCTGTGCCTGTACCTTCCTCCCACTCCATAATGCAGCTGGCCAAGTGTCGGGCCCACTTAATCTAATTATAGTTAAATAAGCAATTTCCCATTTCCCGGACTCTCATCCATTCAGCAGCATGCGGGTTCACACCTGCGAGGGAGCGAGGGAGCGAAGGAGCCCGCGCTCCTTGGAAACCCCATCCGTGGGAACCGCAGACGCGTTGTCAGCTGCAGGTGTGTGTAAGCCCGGGTGGCAATAATTTTCCCGGCCACGACTGCTCCCTGCACCGGGGTTGGCAGAAGTCATAGACGGTTAGCTTTCGCTGCCACAATTGTTTTGCCAGGTACAACAACAGCCATCGGCGGGCAACAACAAGGTGCCGCACTCAGCGCTTTCCCCGGGAGATGGGCCCTACGTACCTACGTATATATATGCTCTTTCCCTGATACATGTGCGGGTCTATAAAACAGCCAGATAATCGCCCAGCATGTTCGAATTCCATTTGGGGTTGCTTGCCTCCGTTTTTTCCGTTTTTCTTTGTTTCGGGCGGTATATTACTTTTCCTGCTTGGCATTTCATTTAGATTAACATTTTTGGGACGCGGACCCCGATACGACACACTCGCACCTGATTTAAAGACCGACTTAAAGTCCGTCCTCTAAAAGCGAACGAGAACGAGAGAGAGTTATGGAAAAGTCATCAGTCCTACTTTTTTCCAGCAGGCTCTGCTCTGGGAGCATTCAAATTTCGTTCCATTCGGTTTTTGCCACACGATTGAATGGCAGGCAACCCGCAGCAAGGCTTAGCCACATCTAGGCGAATGTGTGTGTGTTTTGGCCATACAAATGTGCCAGTTGCAATCCGTTCCCCTAGCCTCTTCCGGCTGCAATTTATTTCCACGGGCTTTGCGGTTGTTTAGGACCTGAAAAGTTTCCTTTTTCGCTGTTTACGAGAGCGAAAGTGGAGCAGGAGCAACTCCTCCGTTGCTGTCGTATTTAACGCTCACTTTGGGGAAGCTTGAGAGGCTGAGAGCTGGCTGAGACGTTTTCCATTAAGGCAACTGTCAGCCATCATAAGCTTTAAGTACAAATCGCATTTCGTGGGCTGTCCACGATGATATTTCGCAATTGAAATCATTGACGCTGTAACAACAAAAGGCACTTCAATGTTGACTTTTTGATTTTGTGCCCCAAATGGAAAGCAGAAAGTTCTTTTCAATCTGCTTTGTCTTTTCTAGACAATTCCGCTGAGAGCCGCGAGAAGCCAAGGAAGAGGCAAGCGCCGAGGTGCAGGTACCACGGGGCGTATGAGTCGTCGGATGCCCGACTGCCTTTTATATGGCATAACAAAAGCTTATCGCCAGCATAATAGAGACACGCGTCTGTGTAATAAAGTAGAGCCCAGCTCCAGTCCCAGTCCCAACTCCAGTCCCAGTCCCCGTTCCAGTTCCCAGACAAACGTGCACTTGGACGTTATCATTAACATTATTATTATTATCATTGTTACGGAGCTGACTTGGCTTTGTGGGGCGGCAACTTAAGTGACTTTTTCTCTTTTTTTTTGTTTATTTTCGCAGAACTCAAAGCGGAAATCTTCGGGCCCAGCGATCTGATGGTAAAAACCGGCAGTGACATCAACCTAACCTGCAAAATTATGCAGGGCCCCCACGAGCTGGGCAACATATTCTGGTACAAAGGTGCGTATGCGTAATGAACTCCTGCCTCGGCATCGGCATCGGCCTCGGCCTCGGCATGCACCTCATTTACGCAATTCAATTTGCTACTCTCCGCATTCCAGGCAGCGAAATGCTCGATGGCAAGGGCGAGAACGAAATCGACAGCTCCATGGCCCGGATTCGTGTCGAGGATGATTGGACCGACGGCCTGACTTCGAGGTATGTACCAGTACAAGTACAGTAACGACTCGCCGCGCCCATCATTTCGCCATCCCTCCACCTGGCAAACGTGCAAATGTGTGCCGAGCATTTCAGTTATTTCGCATAAAAATACCGCCTCACTTAATTAAGGCCAGGCCCGCCATTTGGAGCGGGGAATTTAAAGCACAGCCGGCAGTCGACAGTCGGCCTGCAGCTCCGTTTAACACATTTACTTGCTGGCCGGGAAAGCACAGACCCCGACTTTGAATGACATTTTAAGGCCAAACCGAAGGACGACTCCCGACTGGTGGACGCTCCGCCAGTCTAGATCCGAATCAAAATCGAGGGGAGATTAGGCAGGCAATAATGTCCTGACTGCAGCGACTCCCAAGAACGAGTCTTAGAGAAGGTTCAAGTAACTGAAAAATATACAATTTGTATTAAAGAACTAAAATGCAAACTATAAAGTCTAGAGTCCTTGAGTTTTACAGAAAATTAGGCATTAGAAATCAAAAAACGTATTAAATACCTTCGTCAAGCCAGTGGTATACATATGAATTAATATCTTCTAATGTTGGTCCCACCAAAGCTGAGCTCACTTAAGTAGGGTATCGTCTGGCTGGAAATCCCTTGCAGTGCCATTCCCCATCACTCCACTTTGTACTCGAGTTGGCCGTGTGTGACTTTTAATTTGCCTTAGTCAAAGTCGGAGCCGGAGTCACAGTGACAGTCGGATTTGGAGCCGGACTCTGGGGCTACAGGAGTTGCTTGCTTGGTTTCAGTTGCCGCCACGTGATCATTGCCCATTTATGCTGTTAACTAACGACGCAGACGACCATAAAATGCAGGTGCCGCTGACAGAGATGAAAAGAGAGTGGCAAAAGCGGGGATTAGAAGCACTCTGGAAAAGCTGAAGGAAAGCACTGGGAAAATATCTAACTACATTTTTTAGGAGATATAATCAATATATAATTTAGGAGATATAATCAAATTATAATTGTTTAAATTGAATTTATTCTTAATCAGGAACTTCTTTGGATGAAACACTCGCTGACGACTCTCTGCAAACTTCCGCGATTTCGATATCTTTTAGGCCCTGTAAGGATACAATACTATCGAATGACTTCGATGATCGATTGGTATCGGGAATATACTAGAAAAAATTTAAGGAGAGAATATACTGCAAGCTTAACATACTGACGTTGCTTCTGTTAATGCAATGTTAATGATATAATAGGGTCATCTACATGTCCTAATGAACCTAATCCTAAATTTTTAATAAAATCTTAGCGATATATGAAGGTTTGAGGATACTATTTATCACTTATGGCTACATATTAAAATATAAATTTCAAAATTATACTAATAAAACGGACAAAACATTTTCAACATGATGGAAATGTCAGATAATTATTAGATCCATTTTTAATTTCCAAAAAGGAATTGCAGAAAAGATTAAAAAAGCTTGAAAAAAAAGTCATAAAGATGCATATAAAATAATAATATTTATAATCATTATTAAGAGTATGCATTTCTCTGAGTGAAAAGTAACTTCGAATCAGAGTCAGCGGCGGGCGCGGTCGGTACACATTATGCCATCGCATAAAGTAGCAAAAGTTTTGTATTTTTTCCTGATGTTTTTCCCCCTGACATTCTTTGGCCTTTTCCCTTTTTTGCCTTTGTTCCACATGCATTCCTCCACAGCCATTCACTTTCTATATGCTTCTCTTTCCCGGTTCTCGCTTCCCGGCTCCTGGCTACTGGCTCCTGGCTCCTTGCTCCTGGCTCTCCCCCGCGGCACAGATTAAAAATCAAGCGCGCCATGCCCGGCGATACTGGCAACTACACCTGTGTGCCGACGGTGGCAAAAACCTCGAGCGTCTATGTGCACGTAATTATTGGTAAGTAAGGACTGCAGCGGGTTACCTTTACCTGCGCCGTGCTCCTGCCGGTGTTTGAGCTGTCAGAGAGTTTTGCATGTTTATGACGGGAAGTGGAAGTTGCCTGTTAGCAGCGGCACTTTCGCAATTTGTAATGCCAAGTGCAAAGCGGGGCGTGGCCGTGCAGTAATTGCATTGCAGCAGACTCGGCGAGAAATTGCTGCTTGCCTCTTTTCAGATTTTGTAAAACATTTTTTTTTCTGTTTTTTATGTTTGCATGTTTGTATTTGTGCAGCAGCACGGAAATTATTTCTAGTTGCCGCTGCAGCCAGCTAGAAAGTTTGCTGCCAGCCAATAACACGGGGCATGTGGGGCATGTGGGGCTCGAGGAGCTTGTCAGCTTTATGGCAGGAGCTTGTGTGCTCGAGAGCTCATCGAGAACTATAACAACTTGAGCTGCCGATGTTTTTCTTTGGCACAAACAGGAAACTCAAGCATGCGAGCCGAAGCCGATGTTATCTGGCGAAGGAGAGGCCTCCTCCTCCTCGGCCCAACAGCCGGCTCAAAGGCCGCTGATTGCTGCCAGGAAGCTGATCTTAGTCCTGCTAGCCAGTCCTGCCGTATAACTAAAGTAATTTCCGGTTGGCAGGACAGTGTCTATGGAAAATAAAGTTAGGGCTTAAAGAATCGGTATCAAAACTATATTGGAAATATCACGGATCACGGATATACTTACTAGAACACATAATTGTGTATAATTATTGTACCAAACAACATTTTTTAAAGAGCAGTTAAGGCTTTGGTATCTAACTATAAATATAATATAATTTGGCATCACTTACGGCCTAAAATGATTCACTATAACGGCATCAAAAACTTGTTTTCGATGTCTATCTCTACAGAATATATCTACAGAATATTTAATTTGATAAATTATATTATCGACCAAGCTTCATGAAACATGAAACGAGGAATGGGTTTATTATAGTGAACACATTGGATTTTGACCAGGTTTTCTTACCTGATATTCGTTTTTTCAACTCGTTCAAATTGTATTCGTGGTTCTTACTTCCCTGTTGTAGCCAAAATGTAATTAAAAAGAAACATAAACTTGAGATTTTGAGAACTGGGTCAAATTCGTCAGACATCGATGGTACAATTAGAAAACTAATGGGTTTCAGCATCCCTAATCCCGTGTTTGCTTTCGTTTTTCAACAGGCGAGCACCCGGCGGCCATGCAACACAACTCGAGCAGCAACAGCAACAGCTTCTACTGCGGCATCTGCTGCATGCTGCTGAGCATTGTATCCTGCTGCCTGCAGCACTTCTACGAGGCCGGGTGTGGCTACATCCACGCTGCGGCAGCGGCGGCAAACTCGGCGGCACTGCGTCCCCCGAAGCGAACGGCGCTAACGAACAGCGAAACACGAGTAACTGCAGCAGCAGCAGCAGCAACAGTAGCAACAGTAGCAGCAACATCCATGCCAGCAACGTGCAACATGTTGAGAGAACGCCCAGCGGCGGTTCAGTGCATGAGATGAAGGAATAATCAACACGCAGCGAAACACTAAAAAGGCAAAATACACACACAAACAGCCGCACACACCACACCCAGACACAACACCCACAACACACATATTCAAGGTGATTTAAGTTTTTTATGTATCGCATGGGGCGGGTCAAAGATAAGTATTTACTAACTTCTAAGAATGCACTTAGTGGACAGAAAACATGTATTAGCCGATAAGCGAACAAGTATTTAACGACGATAAGAGAGGTCTAGTTACAGCTGGTAACTAACTCAAAGGAAGATGTATAAGTAATTATTATTTGCCAGTCGTTCTGATTCAGTTCAACTACTAATAACCGATAGGCAGTAAGGATCATCACTGATAGACTCCCTGAAAACCCACACAATGAAATTAACTGAGCATTATCTATCTTTCTGATTCTAAAACCAAATTCCGGACTGACCGTATCGATTCCCCGATCAAGGAACCCCCGCAAGTGACAATCGATGGCCGCCAATAATACCCGATATATCTGTCGACTTGCGATATCCGGCTATCGGTAACCGTTGATCCAAAGGCCTTTTAATAGGCTCTCTTGAAATGTTGTTGCAATTTTTTGGCTTGCTGAAAAATGTCTTGTATATTGCAAATCAAATGTATGCTTGCTATTAAAAGGTCTTTGGTTGATCCCTCTCTCCGCTACCGAATATCGACTGCACACACCCATAGCGACACTCATTACGAAGTAAGACTTACTAGCTATAAATATTCTGAAAAGCCCGATCCACCACCAGCAAGCCCAGTTCCCCGGAATCACAGTAATCTTCTTCTATGCAATCTCTAACTGCCAACGTCAACCTTGCACCCAGTAGCCAGTGCCCCTCGAGTCAGCCATTGAATTTTGCTGTAAATAATTGCCGTTCGAGAGAAATTTAAGAGTACTTGGAGGTATTTGCAAATCAATTAGGAACAACGCATTGTTTTATGTTCGAGTACGGCTCGGTCGCTTTGCACATTTATCAGTTTTAGGCATTAGCTACGTCAGACACGATTGTGAATGTAAAGTCGGTAAGCGGATGACTATGAGAGCACTCGAACCTGGCTTGTGCCGGACCCTCTTGAGGGGGAAGCTCGTTTAATTGTATATAATTAGTTTTGGCTAGAAACAAAAAACCCAAAAAGCAAAAAACGAAAAGCGGAAAACTGAAAACAGAGAGCAGAAAACAGAAAACCGAAAACAAAGGGGGGCGAAATTTGAAAATAAATGCAATTTATAATTGTGCTTATCGATTTAATTGATACGAATGCAATGCAAATGTGCAGGCACTGTAAATAAATTCATTAGTAGACGAAATTGTAATTTTAATTAACTCTTAAATGATATAAACAGATAAAGCCGGTTAATGCGATTCGAAAGTTGCGACCCGTTTTAGTTGGTAAGCCGCACTCTGACGCCAGGCCGGAGTGCATCACACGCAACCTAAAGTAAACTAAACTAAACACGACACAAAGCATAAAACAATTTAAATAATAGTACGAACTAGTTAAATTTAATATGGACCCCTGGACCTACTTATGTCCCCAATCTTGTACATAGCGTGAATGGATCTTGAACTGATCAGAGCTGGCCATTGACTAAGCGAAGAGCCCAGAGCCCAGAGTCGGTTCCCGATCGAAAACAATAACGAACCCCTAGCAAATACATTACCTATGAGTGTATGTCACAGCATTGCAGCAACAAACAAGTATATACATATTTAAACCAGGTACTCTCAATACATTTACGTGTGCGTGTCCATAGGTACGGTACCCTACATATGCATATACAGATAGGATTGTTTAACAGCGACAACTGACACACGGACACTGCAGGCGAGAGTTTTGTGAAAAGAAATAAAATTCAATAAAATTATGATTTAGAAAATTTAACGGCTCGCCTTTGGTTTATTTTTGGGGTTGGGAAAGGGGAAGCATGTAAGGTAAGTGACCTAAAAGCAAACAATACTTTGTCTTGCATTTAGATTATCATTTCGCAATCTCTACTACTTGAAATATTTTCCCTTAGCCCTAAGAATCTGCCGACACACGACACTGCAGGCGAGAATTTTGTGAAAAGATATAAAATTCAATAAAATTACTATTTAGAAAATTTAAGGGGTCGTCTTTAGTTTATTTTTCGGGGTTGGGCAATGGGGGAAATGTGTAAGGTGACCTAAAATTAGATTATCATTTTGCAATCTCTACTACTTGAAATATTTTCACTAAGCCCTAAGAATCTGCCGAAACATTTGGCAGTTTGTTCATCTAAAGTGTAAATTCCTTAAGATCTGGATATATGGAAACATTAGCCTGCACGCTTTCATTAACAATTTATTCTCAAGCAGATTGACATGCGATATGATGATGATGAGTTTGCTCATTCAGTGACTTCGCTGGTGAAACCTGTTCATCTCAGCTTGACTAGGAATGCTAATAATGCGTTCATTGACTCTGCTCTTGGGGCGTCAACGAATATGTATCAAATTTGCCTAATTTATTCAAATCGATTCGAGGCGAGGCGATGTTGTCGAGGAGGGTGATGATGATGATGATGCCTTCCAATATTTATTTAATTGCAATTCGTCTCCAAATTAGGGCAGTCTTGTGTCCCGTTTGATTTTATTTTATTTATTCCATAAATTCTAGCGAAATGTATAAATAAAACCAGAGTGGAGCGAACGCATTTTAGTCCGTTCTTGTCCAGGTGTTGGAACATGTTGCATAGAAGCCTGGCCCTGCTGTTGTTTTTGGCCCTGTTCGCCAGCCTGGAGACAGGTGTGTGTTCTCAGTCTGCTTCCAGAATTACAGAATTACAAACCGAATAAATTACAGCCCCACCTGTAGCCAAGCAGGAGCAGCTGGTGCGAGTGTACGAGATCAATAAGGAGCAGTATGAGCGAGTGCTGCAGCTGACCAAGGGCAGGAATGTGATATCGGAGGCCAGGCTGATCAACGGGGGCTTCGCCAACGTCGGCGAGTCAGTAGGCGAGACAATCAGCTCCGGCTGGCACTCTCTCCTGCGGATCGTGGGCCTCACCACGGCCAGCAAGGCAGACGAAGAGGAGAAGGGTGACTTCGAGGGCCAGCCGTTGTGCGTGATCAAGACCCGCGAGGGCGAAGCCTTGGGCAGAGACGAGGAGGTGACCTCCGCTCGCAGCTCGGGCAGGGGCATCGAGGGCGATGAGGGCGAAGACTCCGCCATCCACTGTATTGTGGTGCTTAAGCCTGACTTGGAGTTGCCTAGCCAGGAGCCCCATCCGAATTATGCTCAATATTGGAACGCACCACAGGGTCCACAGCCTGGTGAAGACTCCGATGCGGTCAAGCAGCCCGAAGAGGTGAAGGTAAAAGAGGAGGAGGTTGAGGTCACCACTTCAGCCCTTTTGAAGAGGAAGAAGATGAACAAGAGCACTTATCCCAAGGCAGCCAGCCTAGAGGAGGACAGCGACAGTGCCCGCCAGTACGGTCCTTACCCACTGCCTCCTCAATATGGCACGCCCTATCCTTCCTCCCCCTATGCCGGCTACAGTCCCTACAACCCCTATCAGATCCCTCAAGGGCCCTATGGACAAAGCCCCTACGGATCACTACCACCTTTTGGACCTCCCCCCCAACAAATATATCCCCAACCCCTATATCCCCCGCAACAACCCTTTGTCAATCCCTATAGTCCACAGCCTCAGGGCTTTCCTTATGGATATGGATATCCCTACTTGGATCAGTCCCAGCTGACTCAAGCGAATGCCATTAAGGAAGTCGAGAAACCACAGGCCGACGACGATGAGGACGAGGAGGACGAGGACTCCTACGAGGAGGAAGATGACTACAAAAGGCGTTATTATCCTTATAGAAATATTCCCTATACCCAAACTTACCATTACTGATAATAAAATATAATTCGAAGCACATATAAGTCCTATTTAAATGGGGAGTTTGTTGATTTGGAAAGATGACTTAAATATGAAATATAAAGACATGTTTGAACAAAAGAATCAGCATAATATTTGATCCAAGCTCCATGAGTAATAAGAACGATCTATCGCCGTGGTGACCTGAGTCATAACCACGAGATCATTATCATCAAATCAGCGCATTTGGACAAGCAAATCGTGTTTTAGACCAAAAGCTGCTCCAACTAGCCATTAGTAAGACCAGTATGGGCAGGGCGCTGATCTGGGTCAACGCGTAAATTATGGAGATTGGAGGCGATTAGGGAGATGCCTTAACTGTAGTTGAGCAGTTTGGACTGATCCATTTGAATGACAATGCCGAAAGGGAATTTCGGTCCGTCGAGCAAGGTTTTCGAAATATATAAGCGAGGGAGCTCGGCCAGTGGAGCTTATTCGCAATCGAAATGAAGTTCTTTCCAGTTCTGGCAGCGATCGTGCTCAGCCTCGCGGCAGTCCAAGCGGGTGAGTTCTCTGGATTTCTGGCCTGAGCCTTTGGAAGGAAGCTATTGATCTCTAATTGCCACAGGCAGGACTCGTCCGCAGCTGGTGCAGCTGCACCCGGTGACTCGGCAGGAGTACAACGAGCTCCTCCGGCTCACCCAGGGCAAGGAGGAGGTGTCCGAAGCCCGTCTGCTCAGCAGCCCCATTGCCGGCATCAAGGGGCTGGCTTCTGGCTTCGCCGCCGGCAGCTTCTTCCCAGCCATCTTCAGCTCCGGCTCCAAGGATCAGGTCAAGAAGGGACGACCCCTGTGCGTGGTCTCTACTAATGATCTGGATCAAGAGGAGGAGGGAAGGCGCCTGGGCCGTGTGGTGAGCATTGAGTACGAGCCAGACTCCAGCTCGGGCAATGGTCATGGAAGCGGACATGGCAGCGGACATGGCAGCGGACATGGAAGTGGACATGGAAGTGGACATGGAAGCGGACACGGGCACGGAAGCGGTGATGATGATGAAAATAACAGCGACGATATAACCACTGTTAACTGCATCCTGGTCGTCAACGGCACTGATACCACGACCACAACAACCACAACTACTCCAAAGCCCGGGCACGGACACGAGCACGGACACGAGCACGGCCACGGTCACGGACATGGATATCCAGGATATCCTCCACCACCTCCCTACTACTATGGCTACCCGCCCTACTATGGCTACTATCCCTACCCTCCACCACCGCCACCCAAGCACCACCACTTCGACGGAGACAAGCGATCCGTTGGAGACGAAGAGGACTTCGGTCGCCTGATCGACGCCTACAATGGATTCTACTACCAGCCCGCAGGCTTTCCCGTGCGCGGCGGAAAGAGGTCAAGGGCCAACCAGGAGGTCTCCGCCTACCAGCCAGCCAGCTACCCCAAGCAGGAGTACGCCTCCAACTACCCAAAGGTGGTCCGCAACTACGGACTGACCCACCCGGCTCCTGTCTACGTCCGTTCGCCGCAGTTCGAACGGGAACAGTAAGCGATCTAATTACTTGGAAATACATTCTTTTTAACATAATAAAATAGTACAATTTTAAAAAGTAAATGTATTTTGTTTGGGAATTCTGAACGTGACAACGTGTCAGTCGATATTTTTGCAATGGTGTTATCTGGCGGTGTTTCTAGATCATATTTATATATATATACATATATTTAGCCGTATCTACATCCAGAAACTTGGAGGAACGATTTATTTAGAGAAGAGACTTTTCTTGAAATCGAGAAGAAGTTACTTTTAATTTTGGGCTTATAGACGAGTGACCTAATGGGAAATCATTGATAAAGAAAGTAATTGATAGAAAAAATAAAGCAAATTAAAAAAAAGCGTTGTTTTAAACTCTAGGTGAGTATGAGTATACCTATGAGGAGCCACAAATCGCGGAACCATGTGCCGTCATAATTGGTCTTGGAATCGAGTGGCAGAATCGCTCATATGTACGTTGTACGTTCGTGAGATATGGTCCCAACGAGTGGCTGTGTGTTTGTTATTGTGCGTGTTTGATCGAAAGTGTTACAAGGTCCTGCCGCTAACAATGCCAGAAAGAAGCGTTGATCTAGGCAGCACAACAGAGCCAGCATGTAAACAAGGAGCATTACACACGCGCCCCCACACACATGGCAGTATTGGGGGACAGCGACAATTGAAAGTGTAACACATCGTTGCCTTTTGTAGAGTTGCTGCTACTACAGCCTCTTTAGAGCAGCTACACGGAGAGAAAATTACTTTACTTTCGGGTGACCAATTTGTATGAAGTATACTGAGGTTATAAGAAGGGATAAGAGATTTCAAATGAAATACACAGGGACATCCCGCAATTGAGAAACCGCGTTCTCAAATACGTGGTTCTCTCATTTTAAAAACGGATTTCTTGAAAATTCTAAGTTAAAGTATTTTTTCCTTACTTAGAGAACAAAAAAACTCAAAATGAGTACAAATGTACTCACACCAAAATTGAGAACAAATATTCTTGAATTGAAATGGATTTAGTCAAGTTCTTGCTCTCACCGCCCGTCTTGCATAGGTGTTGCTTCGTCTCGCTGTCTTCATCTATTTTGAGTCGCAGTTGCTCCGTCTCGCTCTGCCTCCCCGCTTTGTCTATTTATATTTTGTGTATTTCAGTGCTTTAAGTGCTTGGGTCTTAATCTGGCGGTCGCGGGTTCGAGTCCCAGTCGTTCCTTTAGGAATGGAAATGTGGATTGGATTGATATTTTTAAATATTTAGGTACAGGTTTATATATAAATACTTGCTAGGGCCTATTTGGGATAGAAATGGCCATGCTTTTTTCTCAGTGCATGTACTAATGCCGTCATACACATCCGTTCGCTGGCGAAGGACAACGAACGCACAGGCATGAAAGAGAATAAATTAAAGAACAACTCAAAATAACCGCGGGGCAATTGACAGTGGTGCGTCGCATCGCATGTGGGCGTGGCAGCAACTAGGGCGGGGGCGGGGGCATGGCGATTTGAACGCCCGTTTGCTGTTAAGAGCAAGTGCATCAGATCGGATGCCAGCGGATGCAGCGATGCAGACGAGAGCAAGCGGGACACAAGAACACTAGTCTCCCTCTCGCCTTTGGCCTCATTGCGATTTTAGCCGGGCCCGCTCTGCCACCGAGCCACGCCCAGTGGCACGCTTACGCCCATCCAGCGGACGACTGGCAGTGTTGTGTCTATGCACTGCAAAATAATTACTTTCATATCCTGCGGCAATTAAATTCATTTAGTTTGCCACCAATTTCCCCCTCGCCCTCGCCCTCGCACCCGGCACTCTGATTAAGACATTCATTCCGCTTCGCATTCAACGGCTTACGCTTGTGGCTGTTGAACCCGGCACCACCCCCGCACTTCGCAGAGCCCCTCGAAAACCCCCTTGGAACCCCCTTGACAGCCTGCGTCTGACCAAGCAACTCTAAACTATGTCAACTGTTAACTTTTCCTTTCTATTTTTGCTATTTGTTGCGCTCGTTGTTTTTGCCGCCGCCAGCATTCCGCTCCTATGGCCTGCATGTTTTTCAAGGACTCTACATAGTTTATCCAACAACATCAAGCACACACCCACACCCAGCCCACACACACAGATGGGACAAATGGGGGTCGGGAGAGGCAGAAGAGCTTGTTGCTGCCATTTTGGACATGGCTGAGTTGAATGTAAGCAAATTGCTGAGAGCGCTGCAAGTCTGTTGCTGGGGCCAGAACAAAAAGACAACAAAAAAGGTGGAATTGCCCAAAAATTGCTGCAGCTTACTCTCAAAAAAGGCTGTAAAGTGTTGCCAAAGTAGTTGTCAACGTCAAGCGAAAACGGATCGATGCGTCTAAGTGATTAGTTTTGTCGAAAACTTGTGTTCAAATAGAATAAAATCGAATAAAGTCACGTTGGCTTTTGAGTGGAGTTGTCAACCTTTATTACATAAATTTATCCTCTTCTGATTTTCCTCAGTTTTTAATAATTTTGATCATATTTGAATGGCCTATTCTTTTACCACTTTAAGTTGGATTAATTTGGATATCCTATCTTCTGGCTGTCAAGTTTCGATCCTATTTACTCGCTCGAAGTTACTCGCTCGGAGTTATTCGCTCAAATTTATTCGCTTGGACTATGTCGCTTAGACTTCGTCGCTCAAATTAATTCGCTCAAATTTCCATGTTCGGATTTACTCTCTTGCTTAGACTTACTCGTTTAGATTTACTCGCTCAGATGTACTCGCTTAGATTTATTCTCTCATTTACTTACTCAGCATTACTCGCTCAGATTAACTCGCTCAGATTGACTCTCTCAGATTTACTCCCTCAGATTTACTTTATTAGATTTATTCGCTTAGAGCTTTAAGCGTTCTATAAATATTGTACATATCAATGGTTTGTACTCGCTTAGATTTACTCACTCAAATTAACTCGATCAGATTTGCTCGAGCGCTCTGAGCGTGTGGAACTAAGCGAGTAAAAACCATTGACATGTAAGTTTTTACTCGCTTAGTTCCACACGCTCAGATTTATTAGCTCAGACTTACTCGATCTGATATACTCGGTCAGAGCCTTAAACGTTCTATGAAAATTGTGCATGTACCCTATTCTGTGATAATTTTTTATTTAATTATAATTACAATGAATTATATATAATTATTAAATAAGTTCAAACTCCAAAATTTCTCTGCACATTAAAGGGTCCTTAACATCAAATTAAATGTTGGATAAACACTTGCAAAGGCTGTTTTTGTTTCCGATTTTCGCAAGAATTTATTGCATTGATGAAGATAAATTAGATCTTGAATAATTTCACCGGGGGAGAAGTCAAGGAACCATTTAGAGCGCACGTCGGCGGCTCCATCGACATGATCATCGGCTTCAGCCTCATCATCGCCATCATCATCGTTGCCTCATCATGTAAATGTCAATTTAACGGAATATTAATGCAGGCGCGCCATTGCAAAGAAACACCCACACACTGTCTCAGGCGGCCATACATGTGTCTTTGATATCAACGGAAGTGCGCACACAAATACACGCTCGAGTGCCATTTTGTTAAGGCACAAAAATTGATAAGTGCCTTGTGGTTATTGCGGTCTTTGGCGGCCATTAACACAACCAGTCGGGAGCGGAGGAGTGGAGGTGTGTACACATACACGGATAATAAAATGTATACAATAAGAGGCTGCTGGAGCAGCAGCCGCAGCGGCAGCAGGCGTTTGCACGTCAATCAAACATGGCGTCAAATAATCATTAACAAACGCCCGCACATACACAAACACCCGAAGAAGGATGTGATTTTTAAGGAGCTGTGTGTGTGCTTGTGTCGGCTGTCATGTAGTTGTCGCCGGCGTTGGTTTTGCTGGCTGCTGATTTGGTAGCTCAACTGTTTTGCGGTTGCCGAGCTATCAAGAGCAGGCTCTCCGACCGCCTTTGTGATAAGTGCGGTATCAAAGCAGTAAGGAGTCCCTGGAAATCGAATGTAACCACAAAAAAGGGAATTATTCCGATTTCGGACTTAATATGGACCAACATTTGGTTCTTGTTTGGAATGGTTAATACAAAGTCTTGAATTTAAGTGATTATGTATTTATTTTTTACTAGTTAATCGTTAGGATCGAGGATCGAGACGAGCTGATGACGACGAGCGCAACGACAAGAAGGATACAGAAGATGAGAGAAAACGACGAGCAATTATCCATAAGAAGACGAGGGTGAGAACAACCACGACAACGATCTAGCGAGTACAAGAGAGCTCGTGACGAGTAAAAACCACGACGAGTAGGCAACCGAAGACGAGAGAGGCCAAGAGAATAGTTAAAGAACGGAGAGTTTACCGATTCTTTTCTTATTTCAAACTTTAATACCTTTATAATTATAATTATTACTTTAAATAAAACCTAACATATACTGACTTAAACTAATGAAATAATACCACATATTTATATAATTTGTAATGGATATTATGCTCTATATACAGGGCTCCCAAGGTCTGTTGTTAGGGTACTCCCTAAGAACTCCTGGAACTGCATGCCTGCCACTGGCGTTTAATAATCTGTTGTTAGCCTGAGCTGACTGAAAACCTGGAATGGCAATTTGGCATCAATGGCAGATGGAGAGCTCCTTCTCCATTACCAGTTACCTGGTACCTGGTACCTGTTACCTGTTACCTGTTAGCTCTTACCTGGCTCACCCCTCGAGAAGGAAAACTGAAACCGTACGTTCGCAGCACTAACGAGCTGTGATTTTTCTTGCCATCAGCAGAGGCTGAATGGAGTGACTGCAAGTCAATGCGATTGGCGTCAATTAAGTGCCATAAGCGACACAACAAGCCGTCAGTCCGTCAGTTGGTCCTTCCGTCCGTCCGTCCGTCCCTCCGCCATCCGGCCGGAGTTTAACGCTCTTCAGCTCACTCCCGCTTAGTTGGGCAACGCTTTTGACACACTTTCGCAGAGCGGCAGCAGCGGCAGTAGATTGATTGACGCCACTCAATTGGCAACCTTTTTGGCCTGGTCTGGCCTGGTCTGGCTCCAGCTTTGGTTTACCGATGACTTCGTGTGCAGCATCGTTACACGCATCGCCTGCCATCCATCGGCATGCTTTTTTCTCCGACAAGCGATTAGAATAAATTGCAACATGCCGGCAAAACGACAGGCCTCCTTCTGCTCCTTCTGCGGAGAAGGTGTGTGATGGAGGGTCCTGGGAATCGCTATCGCCTCGCCATCGCCCTCGGAACCGTATTGAGCTCAACGTTATGCATTTGACACGAGTGCCGATTTCTGCTTCAATAATTTCCCCAATATCTCAATGCTCAGTGTACGGTGCGAGTATCTCGAAAGTTTGCGGAGGGCCTCGCTTCGCATCGCCTCGCCTCGCCTCGAGTGGCTGGTCCGTGTGGGCGAGTGAGTGTAATCAATTTTAGTGGCAACGCAAAGTTTTTCAATGCGCTGCCATTCAATTAAAAATTTGTGCGAACTTTATTTCGCTGTTAAGTGGCAATCTACATGCATCCCCCGCCCAGTGGGTGGATAAAAGTGTGTATACGTTCGGTTATTTTGTTGGTTGCATCGCGCGCACATCTGTAAATACAACTATAAATGGCTTTGAAGAGTTTTCCCTTTTCGGCTTTCCTTTTTTATGGTTTTGTTTGGGTTGATTTATGTGCACATGCCAGTCAAATTGATGAATTGCCTTTGAAAGGCGATCAAATAAAATCAGAAGCGAAGCGGAGCGCAGCTTTCCTTGCCGCATAAGTTGGTCGATAAAGTGCAGAATTTACCTTCTGATACTTAAACTCTGCTCGATTTTAATTGTATATTTACCTTTAGTAAAATCAAGACTCTTCTGGGTCTATTTTTTAACCCCTGACATCTGAAAGCCTTGCCAGCTCTTGTTGTTTTGCTGTGACCGAGAAAATTGAGTTTCCATGCAAAACATAATCAAAAATTGTTTAGCAATGCACAGGCTCCGGCACGCATACACATAAGCCACTTGAAAAATGACATGAAAACTGGCTAAGAAGCAGAAGAGGCAGCAGCAGCACAGCAGATGACGAGAAATTGAAAAATAATAACAAAAAGTTACCTTGGCAGCCGTTGTTCCACCTCCGCTCTAATTTAATGCGATGAGTTCTCGGCATACTTTTTGTTTTTAATTTTTCCGGCAGCCCGCAGCACTTTCCCCGCCCCACTTTCTCCGCCTCCGCCGCCGAGCACCTGTGCCATTATTCAATCTGTTGGTGTCCTGGCTGGCGCTGTCATAGTTGCTGATGCGCCGCCGTTGGGTGCTCTTTGTTTGTGTTTATGTTTTAATAAAACATTGCCTCTGCGCAGCATCCCTTCGCAGATGCTGGCAAAGTCAAGAGTAAGTCATGAGTAAATCTTATTATTTCATCCTTTGTTATTGCATTCTGGGAAGGCCGGGCTTAGGGTCCTCGTTCTCGTTCTCGTTCTCGTCCTCGTCCTGGTCCCGGATTGCCGCTGTTATCATAAATCTGCATGCTGGCGAGGCATGTTTCGACTGCTCCGAGTTCGGCTCCCAATCCGATCCTGCCGCACACAACGTCATATGTCAACTGCATCAATATTTGCATTTTGATTGAAACTTACAAGGAAGCAAAAGTCTGTCCCAATTTGCATATCCTTCCCTGCCAATCTGGCTCCGGCTCCGACCAGGCCGACCAGGCCGACCAAGCCGGCCAGCCCGCCCTAATCCCCGGCCAACAAGCAGCTTAAATGGCTTTAAGACATGGCCGTCGTCCGTTGTCGCTAGGGTGGGCACTCTTTGGCTATTTATGTCTAAATTGGCAAATAGCAAATGGTGATGGCCGAATGCAGTTTTGCTGTTAATTTCACTTACAACGCACATTAAATGCAGACACCAGCAACAGCTCCTGCAGCAAAGCCACCCCCTCCTGTTTGTCCATAATCAGGGCAAAGTGCAGTTGCAGTGGCAGTTCAACAAGAATGGAGTGCGTACGGGGGAGTCCCCGACTTTGGCCATCGTCGCTGTCGTTTTGGTTGTCGTTGTCGTTGCCACTGCCCATTGCCCATTGCCCATTGCCAAATGCCAATGGACGTTGTTGTGCCAAATTAGGTCAAAATGCGTTCAATTCCGCACGAAATGTCAAAATAAACAAGTTAGCCAACGGCCAGGGTTCGGCTGTGAAGGCTTTTTGGCTGTAGCTCTGCTAATCAGTGATGCCGAATTGAATGGCTTTAAGTGAGTGGTAGAAATATCAATGTTTCGTTCTTTAAGTTCCTGCTAGAACTCAAACCCAATTTAATTTTCAAAAGTATGTTTATCTGAGTTAGCTTCCAATTAGTTCCATGCTAAGCCGCTGAAGGATGTGCATTTTTCCTGATATCAATAGCTGCCAAAATCTTCCAACCAACCTCGATCGTCGAAGCGAACAAATGGCCAGATCGGATTACGCAGCTGCTGTGGAAGGAGCCTTAGCAGTGGCCAGGTATTGCCATTAATTGGCACTTGCAAATGACAGGGATTCAGAGCCAGGGCTCCTCTGCATCAGAGGAGGGAACCAGATAGACATATGCCTAACAATAGTGCGATAATTTGGTTTAATTAAGCCCAGGCCAAGGCTCTCCGGCTCTGGTGCCTGTGTGTATCCCATAATCCCAAACAATGGCCATGGAGGAGGCTCGTTTTGAAGGGTGGAGCAGTGGAGGAGCGTGCTCCGGGACAACTACAACAACAGCTGCATTTCATTACAATTTTTCAATTACTATTAACTTGATGCGGACTCATTACAGGACTCTGGGCCCAGCCCCCGTCCCCCTGGCTGGTTTATCGTAATTAATTTTGCGGCTTCTGCTTGTCTCCTGTCCCTCCCTCGTCCCATTCCCCCAGGCAGACATTTCATTAGGAAAATTGTTTATTAAAAAATAAATAGAATTAAACAATAAGCAAGAAGCAAATGGCCAGGACGCCGCTCCAAGTTTTCCTTTGCACGCGGAGTCACGCCCCCTCAACCCTCAAGCCTCCGTCCTGGCCAAGTCTTGGCGCCCTGTTCCCGGTTCCCGGCCTGTAAGTTGCGCTTATCACGGAGCATAATCATAAAAAGTTATGCGCTCGCTAATTTGATTAATGGCATTTCCTTGGCCGCAATCCAAATTCATAACGACTGTGCTCGGCTAGGAAATTATTATTACTTCTAATTACAACGAGACAACTTCATTAAGCCAGCCAAGCCGCGACCGCCAGGCTGCGGCTGTGGCTCGCAAAAACGGAAACTCGGCTGGACATTAAAACAATCGCATCTGGCAATCAAGTGACGTAAATCATAAAATCCAATTATTGTCTCCGGCGGCCTTTCAGCAGCTGCAAAAAATCAAATTCAACTTTTCCAGCCTTTGATTGTCCGAGCGTCCCGTCGCCCGGAGCGTGTAGGTAACTCAATTAAAATCAAACAATCACCACCGCCGCCAGCCAGTGGCCAGGCCATAATAAATTTCAACGAAATCGCCCACAATCCCGTTGAATTCCGCTCCTAAGCCCATTCAAACTTTACATTTGACTGCATCAAACAATCCAAGAGTAAATCGCTTCAAATTGACTATTAATAAACATTCGCGCAATCACCAGCAAATATAAGCGAAACTATAAAATTGAAATATGAGCCATGAACATCAAAAATAAATACTCTTCTAAGCTGGAGGCTACTGAATATTCTGAATGACATTTAATTTGTATTTGAAGTTTATTTTATTTATTTTTAGTAGTATTTATTACTGGCATTGCCACTGGGCTTTCACACAGATCAAGGGGGAAATATATTAAACACACTTCTTAAATCAGTGACTAGTATTCTGTTGAGTCGTTTCCCCCAGCGATTATTTGTTATTTTGTCGATTTCTTAAGTTTTTATTTGTGGTATGTAAGTACTTATATTTCGGAGATCAATCGCAGAGTTCCTTTGTTCTCTATTTCTCACATTGGAATTAAAACACAAATTGGAAAATTCATCTTGCATAATTAATTATTGATACTTCGTTATAATAATAAGAGTAATAAAAGTTATTCAGTAAATACTAAAGAATGTTTGCAATATTTTGTTATTTCTCTCGAAGCTATAGGTATTTCAGATAATTTTTAGATTTATAGCTACAAAATATATAAATATTGTACATTCAAATCAAATGTACCCCTTGCGCTACAGAGTAAAATGAATATCAATATGAAGGTTGCAGATAAATGTATATTTTGCCAGTATTTTGCGGAAACTGTTCATCCAGAAAAAAATTAAAACGTATATTCACAATAGAGCAAATTCGTGGCAGCAACAGGAGATCCCTAACCCGTAACCAGTAACCAGGAGTCGTAATTGATTGGTCTTTCTCGTGGAGGGGGAAACCTTTTAGGCGATGTTAATTATGATATCTGCTGCCTAATTCAAGCCACGCAGCACAGCCCATCTAATGTCCCTTGAGCTGGCACTGAGAACTCGAGGGGAGCAAAGTGTTGCCGCAAACAGTTGCTAAGTTTTGTGTCATCTCCGGCGATTGGATCAGCAAATATTTGCATGCGAGCCAGCGGAGCAGTGACGAGCAACATGTCCACACAACTGTTTCCAACACGAGGGTGTCTCAACCGGAAGGAGGATTTTCCTAGAATTCGGGAGGCGAAGGTCCAACGAATAATAATCCATTTACATATGTATGATTTGATCAAAGATTACATACATATGTGAAAGTTTCCTAACAAATTCAATCTAAAAACTATCTTAATGGTTCCACGAATGGAGAGAGATATTTTTCACATATTACAGGGGCTTCGTGGAAGTATGGCCAGTACACTTCTGTAGATTGAATTAAGACCCGCATGCACACCTTTTTTCTGCTGAAAATCGAGCCACCCTGCCCGGCATGCGTTACTGCCGGGAAACAATCCAGACGAGATGGGGCCAGAGTTAGCGGCAGTGCTGACAAAAGCTGATTATTATGGCAATGACAAGCATATTGGTCACGTTAGCACGCCCGGTCAGTGTCCAGTGTCCAGTGTCCAGAGCGGACAGTGGCATGCACTTTACAGGCAGCGCGCTGCCGTTAATAACTGAAACGTGCCTCAAATTGGCCGTCCAGCATTATGGCCTATTTGCCTGCCAACTGCGATTGTCTGCGAACATCCGGGTTCGTCAGGGGGTGAGGGTTAGCTCATTGAACTCCAGTGTTGGCCACCGCATTCTTTGTGCCGCTTCTTCTACTGCTTTGCGTGCGAATTCCTAGTCCCCGGTCTTGGGCTCCTCTCACGTTTCCACACTTATTCCCTGATTAAATAGCGTATACGCCCTGTGTACATTTCATTTCCGCTCCACCCACTGCCCGCTGCCCGCTAATTGCATGCATGACTATTGAAAAAGTGTCCCGAAGTCGGGTTCTAGATGCTGATTGATGCGCCGGAGCAGCAGAGCAGGAGCAGGGCACATAATAGCATCAGCCATAAACCCCAAAGCCAGCTGGGGGACAAGCGGAACCGATGGCGATGGCGCTGGCGATGGCAAAATTGCATAATTAATCATGCGCGCATAAAAATGTCAACTGCTGGGGCAGAGGAAGGCGAGAAAAGCGAGAAAAGCGGCAACATGTTGCTGCTGTCCCCCCATTCCCAGTTCCCAGAAAAACTGCAAGTTCGCCTTGGCTTGGGGCCGCATTGCAACGTCGAGCATTTACAAACAAATCAAATTTGCATCAGAATTTCATTTATCTTGTTTTGCTACTATTGTGTGGATTTTGTGCTCACAGTTGGTGAGCAGCCGTGGGTGGAGAGAATACTGGAGCAGGGCAAGAGCATAAAAGTGAAATTGCATTTGGCCAGTTTGCAAAATCAGGAATAACAAGTAAAATGGCTCTGGCCGAAGAAAGTCGGACTTGAAGCTAGAATGGACTCTTTAAATGGTTGGGTATATGCGTTCCTTGCTTTCTTCTTGACAAAAATGCATCATTAATATTTGATTGTAACAATGTTTAATAGAATTTTAATATAAAACGATTCCTTATATCTTCCGGTGATATTTAAGGGTTGCATTTTTCTAAGGTAATATGTATTATATAAACTTTTGCAAATCTCCTTTTATATCTGGGGCACGACTCTTACTTCAACGATTCCTTCCAAGCCCCTGAGCATCCTCAGTCTGCCCTCGACTGAGCCATTTATTTATGCCAAATGTTATTTCTTTGCCTGGCGAACAAAGGGTAGTGCCCACGAACTATGCAGAAAAACTCACATAATAAATCGAGGCAGTGTCCAGAAAGGACTTTAATGAAATAAAACATTGTACATTGTATCCGGCCTCGTTTTTCTATGCGTATTTGTGTGCAACAAAGTTAATAACCGTTTTATGAGTCTATTAAAAGGGGATAATCGCCGGGTTCAGACTGATGTCTGGGCCCTGTGCCTGGCACTTATGTAAATGCTGCCACAAAAACAGAGAGCTGAAACCGAAGAAGGGCCCGGCCCCACACATCATCAGCTAGAAGAGAGTCGAACTAAGCCCGAGCTCTAATCGCTTGCCCTTCCCATACGAGGTCCGCCCTCGGCCTTGGCCGGGGAACCACCTAAAATAAATAAACAAGTTAAGCGGTCAAGCCCTTGGGGGAGGGCAACTTAAAAATTGTTTTTTATCCGCCGTCCGAGCCTTTTTAATGATTATACACACTGTGTAAATCAAACCGCTTGTGAAAGGGACCGAAAATTATGTAGATTAAGCGGCAGCATAAAAAAGGGTTCCACTACATCGTATATGCGGTTATATCCACATACCATGCACACACGTGTGTGTGCGGGATAGATATTATTTATGGTGATATGTGCCCGACAAACTGGCAGCATAATAAATTATGAAAATGCCACAGAATCTACATCGAACTTTTATTTTTTGCCAGGCCAGGCCAGGCGCAGGCAGGTGGAGCGTGTTGCGGTCTAGGTAAATGGCCCCCCGGCTCTGGGCCTGAGAGCAGAAATCAATAACCATTCCGGACAGCTAACAAGGGACTATTTAATTAATTGTGCGCCTTATAAATGGTTTTCTAAGCGCCGCCGGCGGTTTAAACGCAAGTGCTGCACATGCAGCATGCGGCAAGTGCCTAAAACTTCCGCCGACTCCTGCTTTTGGGTTGCGGCGGAAAAGTTCTTTAATCTAACGGCTACGAAGCCAACTTCCCCTTTCCGCTAGGCATAAATAACAACAAAAGTCGTTGCCCCAGCCAGCGGCAATTGAGCAACACGCATACGCCGCGTTAGCCCGAACTGTGCAGCAGCTGCCACTAAATATTAAGCATAAATAAATATGTGTGTACATGCGACTGCGACCGGGTGTACTGCGCTATATCTCTCTGGCCATAGATCTGCATATGCATGGTGCTGGCGGAAGGGAGAGCCCAGGACACAAACAGGACCCTCAGACACTTCCGCCGGCAGCAGAGGCAACAGAGGCAGCAGCGCCAAACACTGGGCTAAGTTGGAAGCCACTTGGCTTCTGCCTAGCTGGGGCAGCCCCAAGGGAAGGCAATATTGCTACACCCGGAAAATTATACCCCTAAGACCGCCTAAAATTCTAAAGCCAACTTGCGGTATTTAAGCAAAAGTATCTCTAACATGAGAGGAGCGAGTAACTACAATATATTACTCTTTTGCGAAACAGTAAAAAGTATTAGTCCCTTACTGATTCTGATTCTGATTCGTACTTTAAAATTTAAAAACTTCCAAATAGAAATGCCCTTTGCAGTAATATCTGTTTATAATATATTTAATGTACATTTAAGTATTTGTTTATTTAAATAACCTATAAATTCTTTCCCTTCCGGAGTGAATCCTATGAACTTCCCGGAATTCAAGGGCTACAGCTTTCGGATTTTTCGAGTGCACATATTCATAACTCCAACTTTTTCGCCCGCCCACTCCTATGCGCATATGCTTATGTTTATCCGTTCTGGAGCTGGACCGCAACGTATGCTGATGTGAAAAATATTACATCCGCCGCTGCGTTCGGAATTTTTCATGCCCCGGCCACAGAGGTCAACCCAGACCCCAAATCCCTGGCCCAGACCCCAGATTCCAAGCCACCGAGCACCCCACCGGGTTCTTCGTTTGATTCCAGGAAATGAGGACTGCAGAGAGGCAGGATGATGCCTGATTTCATTAAAACCCCAAAATTCAAGAGTCGGCTAAGAGAATGCAGAGGACGTGTGGCTTTAACCCTCGCCGCATCGAGGCACTTTCCGGAATTACCTGCTCTGCGTAATTAAGGACGTTCGACAGTGACCATTTGCTCCGAACATTCGGCATTCGGCATATGGCATAAGGCACTCGGTTGCTCGGCCTTAGAGAGCGGCTAGACGGCATTAATCTGGGCAGTTGCAGAGACGCAGCTGCAGTGGCTCCGCTTCGACTCCTTCTCGGACTTGCCAAATGGACATGTTTGGCCAGTTGTTTGTCCTGCTAGAAGCTAAAACGGGTCTACGTCAGCTGGCCCGAGTTGAAAAACAAATATTGCAGTTGGCAATGGGCCTGCCAGGCTGCCAGGCTGCCAGGCTGGGAAGCCCCAGATGTCTGTCAGCTGGCTGGGAGTTCTTTCGGGATGGCTGGGAATCCATAAAGCCGCCTCCCGCCCACACATTCAATCAACCAATTAGATGGTAATGTCCAGGCCGGAGCTGCAATTTCCTCGTTTAATGCTCTGATTAATTTTGGAGTGGAAATCGTTTTGCGCATTCGATTGAATCAAATGTTTGTGGATTATCTATTTGGATTTGGAAATGCATCGAATGGGCAGGCACTCGTTCAATTTGCGGCCCTCTCTGTGGTCATTCGGGCATGTTCTCCCCCACTTTGCGGAGCCAATTAAATATGCAACTTTTTGCCAAGCCAAACACCACCACCACGCAGACAGCCGGATGTATTCGCGCTGACAATGATGCACGCACTAAATTGCTAATTGACATGTAAACGCATCGATTGCCCATCAGCTGCACCAGCAAATTGATAAAAACACCAGCAACGGCCGCCCGTGGAAGGGCGACCATAACGACGGCGGCGGACAACAATAACAATAACACTGAAACATAGATATCGAAAATTGAAAATTCAATTGTTGTGCAAATTGATTTCAAATGTCACATAAACGTCAAACTTTTGCGCTTCAAGGAGGGTGCTTTTGTCGCCTCCACTCCTGACTCCTGAAGGCCTGCCCACCCATCTCCAGCCAGTTGTGTAACAACCCGACTTCCTTCCCCTTACAGTCGATCTGGCTGGCCACTGGCCACACACTAACAAGCTCCTGACTTTCGGTTATAGTTAGATAAATGGTTCGCCCGGGTGCGAGAGCAGCCATGAATTTAGGTGGGCACCAATCAATAATCACGTTCTCCTCGGGTCCAGCCAGCCACATGGCAACATGAAAAATGACGGATGCCATCGATGGAGGCGGATGGAGAGGGTGTTGTTGCAGGAGCCATTGGCCAGATGACTTTGATTTACTTGGCCAGCATCGACAGTTTGACACAAATCACATCTGAGAGGCATTTTAAAAAGACTCGGCCAGCCCGACGATGGAAGCGAAAGTTGGACCGACATTTGTGTAGGCAAAGCCCCCCACAAAAGCGACAGTGATGCCCAGGTAAGGTAAACAGTACGCAGTAAATAAAAAATATGATAAAAGTGTCTGATATTTAATTTGAAGAATATTTTAACTGAAGTTAGAAAGAGAAAAGCGGGGGTATTATTATGCCTTTACAAAAATGTATATAGCATATTCCTTAAATATGATAGGTCTACTATAAAAGAGTTCTACTAAAAAACACAAAAAAAACAGAAAGAATATTTAAAGGAAAATTAGATTCAAAATGAGAAAAAATGTACTCAAATAATGACCCATTCATTTGTTCTTACTTTGAGATGATTTGAACTCAGTTTGGATATAATTTTTAAGAGCATGAATACTCATATTGAGAATTTTACAACGTTTTTGAGAACTTTTATGCTCAAACTGAGACCAAAATGTTCACCATTTAAGATTAATTCGTACTTACAATATTTTAAGGAGTACCTGTTATTCTTATACTGAGTACAAATATTCTGAAATTGAATATATTCTGAAATTATATATTAAATATTCTTATATTATGTTATAAAATATCTTAAGTTGAGAACTATAGTTATAAATGAATATTAACACTATTCAGATATAATCTCAGGAATTTAGGATTATGTAAGACCAAAAGGTGCATTACTAAGCCGCAGATACTCGGGCTTTTCATTGATTCAAGACCTATAGAAATCGTAACAACTTCTCAAAATAAGTACCTACCGTATCCCGGTACTTACCTGGAGAAGTTGTTACGAGATTTGTCATCACTGACACTACTACAGCATAGAAAACGATGCCCAGCAAAAACAATTTTCACTGGATACCCCTTGTGGCTGAACAAACGATGGTCGGTGTTTGCAATCATAACAAACTGGGCTCCTGGACCCCAAGTATGAGAGTCCAGTACCGGCCTAACGACTACCTGTCGGGAATAACAAAAATCCGGCCAAACTTTCAGTCTGTGCCCGGAGTCAATGTCGCATGGCGCACTTAATCGTTATTAACGCCAACTTTTTGCGCACACGTGTGTGAAAAAAATCATAATAAATCTGTGTGCACACATATCCATACATTTATATGTATGCGAGGACTCGAAGGAGCAGCAAAAATTGAAACAGTATCCGAGCGGAGCCAAGCACTCCCTGCAGATGAGCGGAATCACGTGCCGGAGATTTTCCGTCGCACAGTGACAGGTTCCGGAGTCCGGAGTCCGGCGTCCGTATCCTTTGTCTTCTTCACCGCGGAGACGAAGCCGGCTAAGCAGCAATTGGCTTTCATTAGCCCTACTAGATGCGCCGCTGACGGGATTTGTCAGACATTTGTCAAGTTCGGGGCATATCAAACTTTTGTCAGCATATCAGCTTTCCATTCCCATTCCCAGTACCATTCCCAGTAGCTGCTCCTTCCGCGTTGCCTTTGTTTGAATTTTCGATTGTTCAGCACGGCGAGGCGAATTTCGCGATAAATCTGCGGTCCACATACGCACACGTGTGCAGGTGCGCAGAGGAGCGGTCTGTAGGAGAGTTCCTGACTCCAAATACAGGGGCGGTAAGGTCACCGGACAGGCCTACAACGAACAGTGGAGGAAATTTTGACATTTTTGAGTTAAGCTGGGGGATAAAGAGATTTTTTTAATCTTTATTTTTATTTAATCATAATTGGGAGAGCTTTTTATCTTTAAAAAATGAACTACTACGAAAAGTGCACAAATTTGTCGCTTGATGAAAAATTGCATGCATATTGCAATACAAATGTATGGCCGCTCGTCATCTTAATGGTTATAGTGGTATTTGGTTAAAGTACTTTTAAATGGAAACGATGGAATGTTATTGAGCTGCTTAAAAACTCAAGAAGGGTAATTGTTTTTCCCATATGAGTGATGATAATATTTTAAGATACTTTATAAGCCTTATATATAGCTATCACTTTAATCTTTTTAATACTTTTTATGGTACTTTAGATATTTTTTCAAAATCTTTCATTTTTTAATTAAGCCAAATAGGTTTTGGAGTCTATTAGGCCCACTGTCCAGGGCTGTGTGGTTGACTTTAGTTGGCTTCTGTGTCATTGGCGACCGTGTGCTGGTGTGAGTGTGATCGGGTGTGTGTGGGTGAGTCGTGGCGACAACTTCATCACTCAATGGACGCGGCCGCAGCTTGCGATGACAGTTACAAATTATGATTGATTGGGGACAAATTCCCGCTCTACCGCGGATCCGCTCTCCTGGGCTGGGATGGCTCTTTTGAGGAGCATTGTGCTGGCGCCGCCGCCATAAATACGCATTAGAATTAAGTTGCATAAATTTCACATGGAAATCTGTGGCAATTTATTGCAAGCGTTTTAAATAAATTTAGAGCGTCACTTCATAAATAACTCAGACCAAGACGAGACTATTAAAATTTAATGCCCGAACAGAGCATTTATTGAAACGGCAACCACCCACCCCCACTCCCAATAAGCCAGTCACAGCGAGCAATCATAAATCATCTGGCCGGCTTCTTCAATACAGGACAGCACAAGACAGGACAACGGGCCAGGATGCCGAAAAGTGAGGAGGAAAAAATTACAAGAAAGCTGAGCAGGCCAAGGTGGTTCGAATATGAGATACCCGGTAATTAAAGGATGTGTTCCGTGATTTACGGATTAGGTTCAGTTGAAGTGAATAGAATGGCCTAAGCGGTCTGCAAAATTAAAAGACAAGAGCAAAGTGTATCTGAAATTAAAGATATTATTTTTATTATCTGTAATACTGTAATACTGTAATAGCGTATTTCTGGTATATCCATTCCACTGACTCCAATATACCCCCAACCTGTTCGACTGAGTGGTATAAAAAGAAGTCAACTGCCCCTGGGTCCATTACACGCTCACTTGCTTAGATAATTGGCAATGGCGAAAGAAAGCAGTGGAGGCAGAGGGGATATTCTTCCCCTGTCGCCGCTTTAATCACCAGAATTCGGAATTTGCAACGCGATAAATCAAACAGAAATAGTTCCCGGGAAAGCCGAGGAACCTTCAGGAACCTCTCAGAGCTATAACGCCATCGGGGGAAATCGAAATACAGAGCTCAGCAGCGCTGATAATTCTCAATAATTAAAATCATTTAAGTTTAAGAAATCCTTTTAGCTGACTTAACAGGCTCCGGGCCCAAATTGAGTTTCGCTCGTTGTTAATAAATCATAAATTGCCCGGACGATGGCCTTGTCTGCTTCCCCAGCTGATTGCAAAAGTTAAATGAACTTAAAGTTTCGCCTTTTTTCGTGTTCTTTGTGTTTTAAGCGGCTTAGTGGGCGACTCGCCTGGCCCGAAACTTGCTCGGCTTTGCATATTGATGCGGCATTAGGTGGCATAAGTTGTGGCCCTGTTGTAGCAACAAGTTCTGCGGATATAACTATGAAACGCTGCGGCAAGACGATAAACTGTATCGCGCATACGCACTGTGAGCCGCCTTGGGCCAGGCTGCACATTGACATTCAGGCGGCGTCCGCCGCAGATACAGATACAGATACAAATACTGGCGCGGATAAAGAAATAGATGGAGATAGAGCTGGCTTGGGGGATGGATGAGGAAGGGCTTGGAGCTCCTTGGATTGCGTGGGTGGCGGCTGCGGAATGGGGCTTTTATGCCAGCCATAAAGTTGCCGCCTGCATTTCGGTTCGGTTTCGTTTTGTTTGGCCATTAGCTTTGTTTTGTTTTATTACGGCTTCCAGGCCACTGTGACTACTGTTGTTGCACTAAATCAAAGTGTCGTTTGTTTGCGGCATGCAAAGGCCACCCGGCAAATCAAACACGATCTCCCGGGAGGGGGAAAGTTTATTGGGTCTCGGGTGCGGACTCGGACTCGGACTTTGTCTCGGACTCTGATTCGGATACGGATTGGATTTTTATGGCCTCATTTTGGCTTTTGCATAACAATTAGCCAGCCAGATTCAATCCGCATGCCTCGGCACTCTAGCTCTCTTTTTCCGCTCGCTTGACGTGCGGAAATCGGAAAATGAAAATAATCCGAGCCTAACAAGAGACAGATGAAAACAGGGACAAATGAGAAAGATAAACTATGTTTCCATTGGAACGAATAACGACTTCCCTGTCCAGAATCTGGGGCAAATGGCCATCTTTTTTTAAATACTAATTATTAGTTCGAAATTCTGTGATAGATATAAAGTTATGGGGTGGCACTTAAATCGTTATGAATTGAAAATAAAATAAAAGAAAGATATTAGGCTTAGTGCAGAGAGAGCACGATATTCTTCGTCAGCAGAAAAATTGCTTGCATATTGCAATTCAAATGTATGGACGCCATTCATCTTGTTATTAAGACGTCTTCTCCTCTAAGCCTAAATTTATTTTTAAATAAAAGATGAAAAATAATCTAAAAATAAGCAAAGTAAAGCAAAACATATTCTCTTAAATTCTTATTCCAAGTACTTCTTCAAGAGACCTGATACACAGATATACTTTGTTTGTGGATTCATCAAATATTCTTTGACAAATTTTATTGACATTATGCTTTATGGACAATCTGCAGCAGCAACTATGAATGGATTGAATAAAAAAATGCCATGCTGATGCCATCCATCCGTCCAACTTCAAGTCGAGGAGATACTCCCGCTGGCAGGAGCTGTTAGACAGTGGAACTACCTTATCGGAGGATACTTCCAGCGGGGAATACAAATATCAAATAAACGACAGCGCACTGAACCGCGAGAGCTGCAAAATGTGCAAAAGTACACAAAGAAAATTGCAATAACAATTTGGCGCAGACGAAAGCAGGGATACGAAAAATAACCGAAAATAAAATAGAAATATTTAACGAAAAACAGTTGAATTTCGGCTGCCTTGTCGGGTGCGTTGTTGTTTCTGCCGTTGCCACCTCCCGTTCCCGGGTGCATGGCATTTACATAGAAAAATTCAAATTAAGCGAAAATGTGCGAAATGCTGTGAATGGTTCTCTGTCTGTCTCTATCTGGGCCGGCGAATGCAACAAATGAATGGTCAAATAAAAGCTGGACAAAGAAATGGCAATGGCAAGCTGGAAATGAGCAGCCAAAGCAAAGCAGTTGACAGAGAGGCCGAGGGAGAGGGCCATCGAGTGCTTAAAGTGTGCGTCTAATGACAAAGCAAATTGTGTGTATTTGCCAGCACAACAACAACAGAGTCGGCAGCAACAGTCCAACAATCCATCCAGCTTTGCTGGAATTGAAAAAGTTTTAAAGTTTCCTGCAATTTCCCTGCTGAAATTTCAATTGAATTAATCATGGAATAAGCCTCTTCGTAACCCGACCGCAAGTGCAAGCAGTCCAGATCTACCACCTCCTTTTTTTCCCTCTCTGTCGTGGCTTCCCTTGCCATCTCTGTCGAGCACTCAGTGGTCTGCAACAATAACAATCAACATCGCTTGAGTCGCAGCACTGCTAATTGTTGTTGCTGTTTCGGCTGCTTGATTAAGACGTCGACGACAGCAGTCGCTCGATTGCTTTCTCTCTCTGTCTACGTTACAGCCTACTCTGTCTATCTACACAGAGGGAAAATCACATTAACTTATTACCAATTCGATGTTATAACAATTAAAATATGACTTAAGTTTGGTTTGTCTTTAATTATGGAGAGCCACATAAAATCTAATCCATTTAGATATTACTTGTTTTATTTAATGAAAATAGCTTATGATTTCATTAATTACCATACATAGAATCGAGATGAATTTTGTTAGTAACTTTAAATTAAGATTTTGAGTAGCTAAGTGACGATTAAGCCATAGGTCGCTGGTTTATATCCGGCTCGAAGGTCCATTGTATGCAAGGAAGTTGCACTCGAAAAATAATCACACCGAAATTGTTCTATTGTTAACTCATCGTTTTGCCAGTGCAATTTCAATCTACACACAACGTCCTTTCTGCCTATCCTCTTAACTCGAATGGCCTCTCCTTGTTTTTATTTGCATAGGCCAGCTCCGCTTCCGCACTCACATCCGCATCCGCAGTGCAAGTGTCCAGTGGAAGCCATTTCAACGTCAGCGGATATGTCAACGTCTTTCCCAAGCCCTCGACTCGAATGACGAATGAAAAGTGCCACTTCAATTCTCGGATCGAAGTTATTATAATTGCTTCCCTTCGCACTTCTTGACTTCCTCGCCCATTCCAGCAATTTGCCTTCGACTTTATCCCCTCTATAAGGACCGTCCTCCTTTCAATCGCATTAATGCAATAAGTCCCTTATTTTGGAAGATATTTACATAAAATTTGAGGCCACTCCAATCGCATCTGGGCCACAGTGCAGGCAAAAAGCTATTGTAAACCTACACTCGAAACAATAATGGTAAATTCTCACTGATTACAAATAATATATTTGTTTAGATTTGATTTATGATTTATGCGATTATTACTGAGACTATAAAAACCTTTTTAATGATATATTTAATGGCATGATGTGTTTGAAAGGCATTAACCAGATTCGATGCCTTTTCCACAGCGTACCAGTGATAGAATGGAGCCGCCTAACGATTTTATAATTTTTTTTGTGATTTCACAGTTTTTTTCTCTTGGAGACCGACTTCCTTCACATGCCAGCACAATTGCCTTTGTCCGCCTTCGCCGCTGTCATCTGGCTTTTTTCACATTTCCCTGCCTGCCGGCTTTTTTGCTCTCCTCCGAGTCCAGCGATTCCTTTTGCATTATGCCCGTGCACTTCGTGGTGGTCCGTGGTCCTGCGGCATGCATTGTTCGAATGTAAATTCCGCTGCCTTGAGTCCGCTCAGAGTTTACGGTTCGAAGGACTAAATGTCAACAGTTTTCATAAATCTGCCACTGCTGGTGGACATCATCAGCTCAGCTCAGCCCGCTCCTCCGCGCCCTGACTGGTCTCGACTCGACTCGACTCGACTCGACTCGAAGTTATCTTAAGTGCTCCGAGTGAAAACTGTCAGTGCTTCTGTTTGTTCGCTGTTTGTTTGCTGCCTGCCCGGCTACTCTTGGTCAACTGTTTTTGACAAGCTCTTTAAGATAAATTGTTTTTTCGAAGGGATTTTCGAATTGCAATGTCGCTGTAACGGGGCAATTAACTTGTATTGCTTTTAATATTAAAGAGACTTTTATAATAAATAAATTAAGCCGAAAAAAATAATTAACGATGTCAATAAATGTTTAATTTTATGATTAATTTTGAATGTTTCAGACAAGAATAAGGGAATATATTAATTAGGATGGTAATTTATTATTGTTATTTTAAATTAATTAAACCGCAAAGTAATTAACAAAGTCAATTAATGTTGAATATCATTTAGAAACCAGAATGTCCTAGTCCAATAAACCCAGAATAAGGGTATAGATTAATTGACCCAATAAATTCAGTAAATTCAATCAAATTATCACCGACTATTGAGGTTTTTTTTACCCCTAATTTATTTTGATTTGGCCCTTAACTATCTATTTTAGCATCACGTTAAGCTAAGTTGTTTTGAAAATATTCCATTTAAGATTTAGCGGCTGAAGCGCACCATGCGAGCATAAGAACCCTTTAATCAGGGCTTGTTTTCGCATTCCCCGGAATTTCTAGGCAATTACTTTCCATTAGCTGGCCATTGTAATGCTAAGCACAACTTTCAACTTTCGCTGCTTTTGGCCAAGCAGCCGAAACACACAAATTGGCCAAGGCTCGGCTAAGGTGGCAACACAATAATATTTTATGGCACGGCATTAACATGGCCATTGGCAGGGCCGAAACTAAAGCATTGTTTGTCAGCAAATGCTAAAAGTGCCGTTGCTCGGAATCGATTCGGGCAAACCAGTTCCCTCGACGAGATTGTCCATGTCCGAAGCATGCCAGATCTCAATCGGGGCGAGCTTCGGGGGTCCACTGTGTTTTCACATTCCCAGAACATTGGCGAGCATGAATCGTCAATGCAAATTAGTTGCGGACTGACCCAAATTGGATGGCCATAAAATTGGTCGAGTGGTCCAAAATCGGTTTAGTCGTAGCTGGAGCCGGAGCCAACGCCTAAAATATGTATTAGCCGCCATGAGACTGCCACTGCTGTTGCTGTTGCTGGTCCAGTCTTGGGCCCTGGTGGCCAGAGGTGAGTCCGCATTGCCGTTCTAGCGAAAGTACAGTGAGTTCTTACCCATGTCGACCTCTGCCCACAGCCACTCCTGCCAAGCACTGGCGCCGAGCCCCCGCCCACGGGGTCTTCAACGTGGACATCTATGCCTACAACAAGCCCCGGATGAACCTGGCCCGGCGCCAGGCGCTGCTGGAGGATCCCCCACCGATGGGCCACCTGCTGCAGCAGATCGCCCAGCACAGTCGCCGATCCCCCGAGCAGAGGTCCCACTACCGGAACCTCGACGAGGTCATGGAACCGAGGAAAACAATCGAGGACCCGGCTATAAACATGCAATTAATGCCGCTGCAAATGAACTCGGCTCCGCACGCACGGGAGAATTTATACTCGAACGAGTTCCATGTGCAAAATATTGGGGTCAAGAAGATAGTGCAATTGAATACCCTGACCATTGGCCATGAACATAAACCAGTCGGCGAAGAAGTTATGGTCCTGAGCCAGCAGCAGGAGCAGCAACCACTGAAGGTAAAGCTGACACTGCCAGAGCTGGCCGAGAACAATGCAGGAGAAACAGGAGAAGCCGTGCCGCAGCGGGATGAAATCGGAAAAGAAGATAGCCCTGCCTTGGCCTCGGACTCGGCCTCGGCCTCCGAAGCCCCCGTGACAGCACCTGCAGGGGAATCTCTGACAAGTGTGAAGAAAACCATGGCCCCGAGTGGGACAATTATCGATATGGCATCGACAGGAATGCAACAGCTTGTCAGCCAGCCGACAGCGGAGAATGCCGGTGACACGAACACAAAGGCTCAGTCCGGCAAGAAAAAGAAGGACGAAACCAGAGCCCGACCCCCTCGTCCAAAGACCAGGCGCAAGCCAACGCAAACAGCAGCAAGGACTTCTAATGAAACTGATACAAAGATGACAGCGAGCCAAGCTGTCACTGCTGCTAACCCCATCCTGGTGCCAAGCCCAGGTCCATCGAAAGTCAAGCAGCCGGCGAAGGAATTGGAAACACAATCACCGGAAATCAGCACGCATCGTCCCTTAACAACGAAGAGCAGGACCAAGAGCAAGAGCAAGAGCAAGGGCAAGGGAAAGGATAAACGTCGTCAGGGCTCCCAGAGACGTCCTGCCAGCGCTGGAGTAATGGAGGAGGAAATTGAAACTACGACAAATTGGTGGCAGATTCTCCCGTACACGGAAATTAGAAAATTTTTGAATACGATTTATGACACCATCGCCGACGATGTCGACGACGACCGCGCCACGGACGGATGATGTGTGGTGCGCCTTCGATTGTTGGGGTTCCGGGGTTAGTGTTTACTGAGGGTCCGGTCCGGCCAGGCGTCGAATTGAATTTCCGCCGGGACCGATCTTGTGTACTGATCAAATAGCTAGTAAGTCGGGGATGTGATTCGATTTGATTCGATTGGTGTTTTATGGTCACAATAATTTGCAATAAAACCGAAAATTTAGATTGATTAAACACTCACGGAGTTTGGGAACCATTGGAAAGTCTCCGACCTTAACTTTCACTCTCGCTCTAGCTCCCTGACCCCATTAATCAGCTTTGTCCTAATAGTACAGTCATCAGCGTCAACGACATCAGAGTTGACTTAATTAAATGCCCGCTGATCAAAAACAATAACGCGGCTGGGCACTTAAAAAGCCATCTATTAGTATTTGAATAAACAAATAGAGAATGCGAGAACCCCTCGGCTTGCTTCACGCCAAATAAAACTCTTATAGACAGCTTAATGGGCATTAGACCCGGGCCCAGACCGACACCCAGACCCCTGGCGTGGCAGGTTAAAGTTGAAAGTGGTTGGACGGCTTCCATCCTCGGCCAAACAGGTCACAGGTAAAGCAGGCAAAGCGTGAATCCAGCCGACATTAATGAGCTGAGAATTTTGTTTATGGCTGCGGAACGTATTTCACAGACCGGGAGCCGGAATAAATCTCCGGCAGCTGATTGATTGGTCTTAATGAGAGATAATAATGTAAATGATTAAATGGTATGCTCCTTTCGGTTATTTATTGGGGTCCTTGTTGAAACACCAGCAGAATGAATTTATGTTTACTCAAGTAGTTAAAAGAGGTCCGTTGCGCGAGCTTTCTTTTCCGCCGCATTTCCCGTCTCGACTTCGGCTCTACCTCGGCCACAATGAACAGCTGAGGCCCAGTACCTGGAGGGGTCAATTCGAAGGATTGCTGAGCAGGAGCCTTGGTCTCTACGGCTGGCACAAGTGGAACACTGAAGGAGTGACCCTCGTACAGATGAAGCTGCCAGTCGCAGAGGTTCGGGGTCAGGCTGCACTTGAGGCTGGCATTATCTGCAACGAGCTTTGCCTGGGTCAGGTTCAGTTCACTTAGGTCCTGCAGAGCCCCATCGAGGATAACTGGGCCGGCTGTGCACCACCGGATAGCGAGGCAGATCGTGAAAAGAACTTGGACGGAGCTCATTTCAACTTCACCTACCACCTCCTCATGGAGCTGAACTTGGACTGGCCGCTTGACCAGCCGAGAAGGTGGAGTGGGGCAACTGAAACCAGTTTGCCTCAAAAAAGACCCGATCGGAGAGCTGCTGTCATCTTTCATCTTTGTCATGTCAAAAGAATTGTGGCTGACATTCCAACGCTCTGTAATTTTCGGGTATCTTGGAAGTCGGTAAAAGTGATCGACACGGGACCCTTGCTTCTTAATCTCTTTTTCTGAGAGAGTACACCTCTACTTGTTTCGATTGCTCTGCAAGATATGTTTATTCGGTTGCCATCCGGTGCTAGAACGCGCTGAGGCCGCCAGCTTCTTTCCTTTCACGCTTGGTAAGATCAGCAGCAGAGACCTTTCCAAGGCGTCAAAAAGAGGAACAAATGACGACTCCTCGAGGAACCAACAAGAATTCGGATAGTGGAGGCAGGAACTGGGATCAGTTCGCCAAGGTAGCAAAGGTAGTCCGACATAACTGACTTTAGAGTACCTTTAGGTTTCTTCTTGAAAAAGGAACCTCGCAAGTCGAGGCCTCAGATGGATTTTTTTCCTCTTGACACGCCGGAAGTTGTGGATAAATTTCCCAAAACTATCTTGGATATGTAAGGTTTGTTGGCAGAGATATATGAGCTTTATCTATAAATAACAGTGTTCGTTCTGAACATACTGACGGCAAGATTAGGTGTGTATGTTTTACATTTATAGTAGTATTTAGTAGTAGTAACAGTACTTAATTTGTTTGTAACTAACCCTTTACGGCCTGAAGTTATGGTTTCATGTAATGTTTTTTTCATGTAAATATTATATTTTCTTTACTTTATTGCGATGTCCAATTGGTGAATGACGGTGATGATGTTCAGATGAAGTTGAAGTCCTCTGGTGATAATTTGTCTGCCTCTGGTGTGTACGCGATGGTGGCCAGCCGATGATTTTCAACACCACAGGATTCGTGGATCCCACACAGGGATTCAAATTACATGTACATATTGTCAAGTGTTTTGTGTTAGGCCCTGATTAAACTCTCTTAAAGCATTCGCATATATATTGATGGAAAATATAATATTTATTTAATGTATTATTTAAATTATCTAATTAGTGGGTGTGTCGCATGCCAAAGAATTCGTTGGTCAGCAAAATTATCTCTTTTGTATTCTTCTCTTCTACACTTACTTTCTGAGTTAAAAGTCTAAACATTTATATCAGATTAACTTATGAAATGATCTATTTAATGATTGCATACAACAAATTTCGTACATCATCTAAAGTTATCAAAGAAGCACTTTTCAATAGTCGAATTTAAGACTACCCTTGGGGGGAGTTTACCGATTTCTTGTCTACTGGGGATATCAACAGCAACGGTCTGCCATTCTCGTCTGACAAACTCACGAACTGAGCCTCCTCGGGCTTCATGCACAATCGAGGATAGTAGAAGCAGAGGGACGTCACGGAGTGCGGCTTGGTTTCCACGGAGAGCTTCTGATCCGGCTGGAGGACGCTGCTCGAGGGCTTGTTCTTCTTCCGGTGCACCGACTTGATAGCCTGGCACTCTGGAAGAAGGGGATAGATTCGGCAGAGGTCGCGCCCATTTGGGTTCGTCGTGGTTGCCTCAGTGGTTCCCTCGGTTGTACCCTCAGTTGTAGCCTCCGTTGTGTCCGTGCCTGATGCCTCCGTTGTTGTGTCGGTAGGAGCCACCGTCGTGGTGATGGGTGTTCCAGTCGTCGTCACAGCAGGTGGCTTTGTAGTCGTCTCCGTAGGTTGTTTTGTAGTCGTCTCAGTAGGTGGCTTTGTAGTCGTCTCAGTAGGTTGTTTTGTAGTCGTCTCAGTAGGTTGTTTTGTAGTCGTCTCTGGCGGTTTCTTGGTAGTTGGGGGCGTTGGCTTCCTGGTTGGTCCTTTTGTGGGCCATGGCGGATTCGTTGGTGGTGGATACGGCGGGTATGGGTAATAATAAGGCGGGTACATCAGAGCGGTATCGTAGTATCCATATGGCGGCCAGTACTCTTCATGATGGGGGCGTTCCTTCTTCTTCGGCGGTTGTCCTGAGTCCTGACCGGTCAAGTGACCAGTTACTCGCGTGATTAGGCCTCCCACATCCCACACGGGTATTCGAACTTGGACCTGATAGCCAGCGGTAAAGGAATGGAAGCAATTGGGTCCAGCAGCGACCAACCAGACCCATAGAATAGCACTCCTAAGCAGCTGCATGCTCCCTGAAAGTGTCGGACTGATCTCTGGTGACAACTAACGCCTTTATATATTCCATGGGTTGCCAGCAAAGTTCATTATCCATTTTTGATCGCAATGAAAATTAAGGCCAACAAACTGAAAACTTATCCCCAAATTGGTAAACCCTTGATCTCATGTTTAGCTTGATAAGACATTATTGATATCCATATACATTCAATTTGATAAAAGAGATATTCTCGTGGTATTGTCATTAAAATTGTTAAAGAGACTTTATTTATTGCTTACAAACACTCTTTTGGCATGATCTTTGACTAAATCATATAATTAATTAGCTTGGCTCTTGACTGATAACCATCAGCGTGCGGATGTCTTTCTCGATTGAGAAAAATTGTAACACTGAGAAAATAAACACGATAACTAAACTTTATAAAATAAAGAATTCTAATTTTATTTGATCAATTAATCCCTAGGTTATACATGGCTACGGTAAATATTAATTCATCTCGAAAGAATCTTCATCAAGCTTCGGGAAGCCCCGATATCAGTAGCCAGGGCTTTCCATTCGAATCTGTCAGCTTAAGAAATTGTGCTCCCTCGGGCTTCCTGCAGAGCTCAGGAAAGTGATCACAAATCGATTCCAGGGCAAGGGGTTTCGAAACAATCGTTAACTTCGGTTGGTGGTTAGCTGGATCCAGATTCCCTAATCCTCCATTGTCACTTGTCTCCGTCGCAGCTTGGCAAGCCGATAGATATGGATGAAGTATACAGTTCAAAGACTCGGACGCGAATACCTCTTCAGTGGGTTTCGTCGGCAATGTTAGAGACTCCGTTGGTAAGGGATCAGTTAGCGGCTCAGTTAGTGCCTCAGCGATTGGCTTAGTTATCGGTTTGTTTGACGGTGTATAAGGAGAATGTGGGTAGTAAGGCGTCAAGGGGCGATAATATATCAATGGAGGGGAACCGTAGTATCCATATGGAGGAATCCAGTACTCCTCTTTCTTGAGTACCTTTTTGGGGCGAGTCCTCTTCGGTTTAGTGACCTCTTGTCCATTGACGTATCCGAACCAGCGACCTATGATGTTTCCAACATTCCACACGGGAATTCGGACCTCGACCAGACGGGCAGAGGACACGGGGAAAAAGCTACCAAAGCCAGCCACGAAGAGCCCCAAAATCAGATTCCGCAGAAGCAACATGTCCCTAGTACCAGAACACACTGAATTCCAGCGCCCATTAACGCCTTTATATATTCAATAGATTGTGATTAAATTAAATCAGAGCGAGCGAAATCAGCGCTTCGATAATCTCTGTTCGGATAAAAAACAAAAGGCAGCAGATTATAACGACTACGCCTAAAGAAAGTTCACACCAAGTCATAAAATCATAATAATAGTAATAATATTCTTAAAATCCAGCTCCCAACGTCACAGTCATCCATTTAGAGGCAAATCCGATGTGCTAATTGATTGCGTTTACGGCTGGGATTATAATATTTAATTGCAAGCCATTAAGTTTATTGATAATAAGCTTTAAGAGCATTACGAAATTCCGGCTCGTGGCTTCTGAAAGCCATTAATTAAATCTAAGATTCTGTCTTTTAAAATATTAGGTATTTGAAAATAAAGGTAATGCATGTCTGCTGAAAATATTTAAGGTCGTTGGTTGTTTCTTTTCTTGACTACTCGGTAAATGTATCGACTCCTTGACGGCTTCCTTCTGCGGTATGGCCTTGATCTAAAAGGCCGTGGGATCGAGCTTATCGGGCTCGCAATAGGCTGAGGCAGCGTATCCACTGATCCGGGCAATATGAGTAGCATGGGTTTTCCGAAACCATCTTTTAGTCGGACATACTGCGCTTCTTCGGGCTGGGCACAGAGCCGTGGATAGTTGTGGCACAGCGAAGTCATAGGCTGAGGTGGCGACTGCACTTTGAGTTTCTGTTCAGGTCGGAAGTCGCCAGGAGAAGATCCCTCCAGACTGAGCACGGTGGGGCTGCTAATGGGAGCATGCGAGTAGAAAGGCTTTGCTGTTGTAGCCTGTGGATTTATTTTGGGTCTACTGTTCCGAATATAGTTGAACACTGAAATTCCTGTCGTGGATGATCCAGATCCTGTAGTTGAGAATGCTCCAGGGGTTGAGGATTCTTCGGTGGTGGAGTTTGTGGTTGGTGGGATTGTCGTGATGTTCACCGGCTCGGTCGTTGTTGGAACACTTGGGGTCGAAGAACTGGAGGACGAGGACGAGGATATTGGAGAAGCAGTTGTAGAGGTCGTAGTGGTTGTCGTGCTCCTTCTCGTGGGTTTTTTGGTTGGCTCGGGCCATGGTCGATTCGGTGGCAGGGGTCTCAAAGGTGGCAGCGGACGCGGGGGTCGAGGAAGGGGCACTGGAACCGGTATAGGCAAGGGCAAAGGCTCCACTGCTACACCCTCGTTTGCGGAGGATAATCCTTGCTTTTTTCTATAGTATTCCTGCAGGAGTGCATTGTAGTAATCGCCCCAAGGAGAGGCCGCTTGTGGTGCAGGCGTGGAGCTGGCTGCGCCAAAAGCATTGGAAATACGAGAGTAGAGTTCACCGACATCCCAGAGAGGCACGTTTAATCTTAAAGATCCCTCTGGATATTCGCTCCTCACTGCACTTGAAAGTAGTAAAAGAATAAACGTACTCCTGGGGATCATTGCCGCGTATGGATTTTACCAACTTAATGGCTAGGTGAAAACTAAACCTACTGCAGGTTCCAAAAAGCGTTTTTATAGACATATCTGTAGTAGATAATAACACCACTGATGATGCCCTGCGGCCAGCAGCGACATAAGAGCTTTGTGGATTATAGAATTGTCAAATTAACCCGCGTTTGTTTGTAAATGTATTAAGCAACGTTCATTCTCAGTCATATCGCCATTAAGTTAACTTTCTACATGAGGTCACAGTGCCTTAAAGCTTGGGCATCCTGGTGGGTCTCGTGACTTATCGATTATATATTGTGAGCGGCTTATTAGGGAGGCCTTCCCAGACCAACCCCTCAAAAATCAAGCAATCATAGATACTTTTCTTCAATACGCCTTGGACAAATACATGGTACGTGGTTACCTGGGGAGAAATTTCCTATTAAAATTTAATAACGACAAGTTAAGATCCCTAATGAAATCAGATCAGGTGGTGTATAAAAAAAAACATTGATATATAAAAACACAAAGGTTTCAGATTTTCCAAAAGTATCACATAAGTTTACCGGGCACTCCCATGAATGTCTTATGAATAATCATCCAGTTTTAATCAAATTACAGGTAACTTACAGTCGGTCACTCTTGATTGTAGCTTTTCTACTTGTTCGAGTTGCTGTGGTTGTGGACCGAGTCTAAACAGAGTATAAGTTACGAACATCAAAAATTGATTGTGGAATATTTTGAGTAAATTTGGCAAGGCAAATTCATACGCACTGTCATGGACGGTCAACGCTAGATGGAAGAAGGTCTGTAGTGTGACTTGACTATTAGCTAGAAACACTTTTGCATAAACTTTTATCGATTAAACTTCGATGACGAAAAGACACAAATGTTATTTTCAAAGATAGTTGCTTAGACCCAGGAACATTTACCTACATCCTTTGACAATTGCAGAAAATATAAATAAAACATTGAATGCGGAAAAAATTTTGTATGGGAATGTTTAATTTGTATGTACATCAATTCGTTTGTTGTTTGTTGGCTTTTCTCATTGGTCGCCATAAGGCAGTTCGATAGTGATTTTGAGATCGACCTTCCACTGGTGATATCAACAGTAAGGGTTTTCCATTTTCATCAGCAAGACGCACAAATTGAGCTTCTTCAGGTTTTAAGCATAGGCGGGGATAAAAGAAACATAGCGATGTCACCGATTGAGGCACTGATGTGACCAATAACTGTTGATCTGGCTTCGAAACCGTATCCGATGCAGGGACATCATAAAATCCTAGCTTGCTTGATACACTTTCTCTTAAATTCACAGCATTTGCACTTAGGCAAATTGGAAGTTGGGGATCCTGTATGCAAAGCAAATTTTTACTTGACAAGGGAGTCAATGCGGATGCTTGTTTAGCATTCGATGGTATCGCAGTGGATGTTGTTAAATCCGTTGTAGAGGTTGGAATCGCAGTAGATGTCGTCAAATCGGTAGTCAAGGACGACGTTGTGGATTCAGTAGATGTAGAAGATGTGAAAACTGGTGTAGAAGATGTTGGAATCGCTGTTGTGGATTCCATGGATGTAGAAGATGTGAAACCTGGTGTAGAAGATGTTGGAATCGCAGTAGATGTCGTCAAATCAGTAGTCGAGGGCGATGTTGCGGATTCTGTGGATGTAGAAGATGTGGAACCTGGTGTAGAAGACGTTGGAATCGCAATAGATGTCGTCAAATCACTATCAGAGGATGGCGAACTCGTTGTAGAAGTGGTCGTGGACTCTGTTGATGTAGATGTCGTTTGGCAAGCAGGAAGCTGAGGAAAAAGTGTACAAATACTTTCTGTACTAGAAGTTGTAGTAGTCGATGTGGAATCTGCTGTAGATGACGTTGGAATCGCAGTAGATATCGTCAAATCAGTAGTCGAAGACGATGTTGTGGATTCAGTGGATGTGGAACCTGGTGTAGAAGATGTTGGAATCGCTGTTGTGGATTCCGTGGATGTAGAAGATGTGGAACCTGGTGTAGAAGACGTTGGAATCGCAATAGATGTCGTCAAATCACTATCAGAGGATGGCGAACTCGTTGTAGAAGTGGTCGTGGACTCTGTTGATGTAGATGTCGTTTGGCAAACAGGAAGCCGAGGAAAAAGTGTACAAATACTTTCTGTACTAGAAGTTGTAGTAGTCGATGTGGAATCTGCTGTAGATGACGTTGGAATCGCAGTAGATGTCGTCAAATCAGTAGTCGAAGACGATGTTGTGGATTCAGTGGGTGTGGAACCTGGTGTAGAAGATGTTGGAATCGCTGTTGTGGATTCCGTGGATGTAGAAGATGTGGAACGTGTTGTAGAAGACGTTGGAATCGCAGTAGATGTCGTCAAATCAGTAGTCGAAGACAACGTTGTGGATTCAGTAGATGTGGAACCTGCTGTAGAAGATGTTGGAATCGCTGTTGTGGATTCCGTTGATGTAGAAGATGTGGAACCTGGTGTAGAAGACGTTGGAATCGCAGTAGATGTCGTCAAATCAGTAGGCGAAGGCGACGTCGTAGATTGAGTAGATGCAGGAGAAGTGGAATCTAGTGTGGAAGACGTTGGAATCGCAGTGGATGTTGTTAAATCAGATGTCGAGGGCGATGTTGTGGATTCCGTGGATGATGTCGGGGTATATGTTGAACCCGTCGGGTTTACTGTTGTTGTAGTAAGTAATGGAGCTGGTGTCGTTGTTGTTGGAGCTGTTGTCGTAGATGTCGATTGGCAAATTGGAAGCTGAGGGAAAATTGTGCAGGTCGGATCTTCAGTACTTGCTGCTATTGGAGCGTCCGTTACGGGTGAAATAGCTGTTGAAGTACTTAAAGAGCCAGTGGAGATTGGAATAGCAGTTGATGTTGTTGGATTCTTAGTAGATGTTGGGATAGCCGTAGATGTCGTAGGAGGAACAGTTGATGTTGATGGTATTTCTGGCGCTGCGGTAGATTGAAATGTGCTAGTATCATACGGTCCATATGGTCCATAATATTCATATCCATATGGGTCATATCCAACAGGGTTCTGGTATACATTTGCCCAATAGTTATAATAGTCATTCAGATAGGCAATGTATTCATTTTCCTGCTCATTGCTTGTCTGTGGCTGCTGGTTATTGTTATTCCCCGAACTGAATTCAATGCCGGTGAGTCGCGTAAACAAAGAAGGCACAGGTATTCTTATTTTCACTGATTGGCCCCAAGCCTGGCTAGCTAGCAAGAGCAACAAGCTAAGAGTAAGTAAATCCATTCCGAGCAGAAATTAACCTACTCTCAGGTTAGTCTAGAACTGAGTTGGTAGCAGCTGAACGTCTGGTGTTTTATACTTCCCAAAGAAGTCGTTAAATCAAAATGACACTTTTCACAAACAAAAGGTTGGCTAAGTCTAAATTAATAAATTTTGGAGGTTTATAGAATTGGTAAGGAGGAGCGAATTCAACCTATCGAAATTCTGCCTCATCACAGCATAATGCTAATTTGTTCTATTCTAGTCACTTAGCTTGGGTCACTCAATCGGCGCATGATTCGGGTGTGTCTACAGCTTCTGGGGAGTTCTTTCATTATATATTAGGCAGACACTACGACTTAGACAGAAACACAATAAATAAGTTTAAATTTAACATTTAAATAGAGGCTCTATTATAGAGCTTCCATAGGAACAACCGAAAAACTAATTAATATATGTGTTAAAACATTTACATGACGGTGATGGAGGATATATGGGTAGTACTTAACTTATTTTGAATAAAAAGGTAAATATAGATTACAAAATATAAACTAATCTGTCTGTTCATAAAGGTACATATTTCAAAATCGTAGTTCGAAAAATAAATTTCAATAACAAATGGTATAATTTAAGTAATGCATTTAGCTCTACATTTTACGATGCCCGAAATTAATAGAAATAATTCTTGAATTGGCAATGAAACATTTCGGTGAGATCTGCCTATACAATCTTTTCAGAGTGCAATTCTGAGTGTCCGAATCTTAAGCTAGTTTAATCTGGCGAAAGAAAGTCAGTCAGCTAATAGAAAACGGTTCTTGCTTTTATTGAATAAATTAAATGTCGTTTGGGTAAAATACACCAGTGGTTGCTCGCAGTCTCCTCCTATTCCTGATCGTCATATGCAAAGTAGGTAGCTGGCTGGGGCCTGCGGTAGACGCCATTATAGGGGATATACACGGGCGATCCTTGCGCTGAAGAGGACGCTATTGCCGCTCCGCGCACGTAGATTGGGTTGGAGCTGATTCGGTGCAGATCGTATGGACTGATCGCTGAACTGGGCACGTAGTGGAATGGAAGGGGCGTCGTCTGAGCCCGATTAACTGCATTCACTGTGGTGTCCGTATTCTGGGGGGCCACGGCGGTGGATGTGGTTGGAGCTTGTGTCGTTGACGAGGTTGAGGTGTCGGGGATGGCGTTCGAAGTTCCAGATCCATCTGTGGTCGTCGTTACTGGTGCCGCTGTCGACGAGGTTGAGGTTCCGGGGATTGCGTTTGAAGTTCCTGTTCCGTCTGTGGTCGTCGAGACTGGTGCCGCTGTCGTCGACGTTGTAGATGTTCCGGGGATTGCATTTGAAGTTCCAGTTCCAGGGGTCGTTGGCGTAGTGACAGGAGCCGCTGTCGTCGACGTGGTTGAGGTTCCGGGGATCGCGTTTGAAGTACCAGTTCCAGGGGTTGTTGGGGTAGTGACAGGAGCTGCGGTAGTAGGCGGTGGCGGATTGGTTCCGGGTCCAAAGTTGCCGTTGGGGCCATAGGGTCCGTAGGGACCGTATAAGTAGGCCAGATACTGCTGGTACTGGACATACTGCTGATACTGCTGATACTGATTATTATAAGCCGCCTGAGCCTCGTAGTACTGCTGCCACTGGCTGTTATAATACTCGTCGTAGGCTTCTCGCTCGGCTACGGCGTTGTTATTGTTATTGCTGCCACTCGAGGATCCAGGACGTGAGCCGCCACCTCCTGTTATGGCCGTGAGGAAACCTGCCGGACTGAGAGGAATAGTTATGGTCTGGCCACAGGCCCGGCCGGCCACAAGGAAAAGCAATCCCAAAGTCTTGATCAGCATTCTACGGCGCTCCGGTTAGTTCAGAACTAAAGTGATGGGCACGAGATGCGAAGAGTTTTATATAGTCAGTGGGGTGTCATAAATTGGATTGTGTCTGGGAGCGACCAAGCACTCGACCGGAGCATGGGCCTCGATCTCGAAATTAGGACTGGCGAAGATTCGACTTTGTGATTTGAATTTTTATTGTGTTGGCTTGTGGAACCACAGAACCTAACAGAAAGCGACCGCCGCATAACTTACTAGACTGATGACCTGTCATAATCTGGGTTCTACTTAACGGAAACCTATTACCAAACCTCGTTAATTTGCCAATCATAATTGGGTTATAAATAGTCTTTATTGATCTCTACTGATTGGTGTAGTGTTAGCCAACTCTATTGTAATATGCAATCGGTCTATAGACGGGTCTGTAGTAAACATATCTTGTTGGTGGTCTATAATAGACCACACTGCCTGGGCTTTGAGGACGAACCCTTGTCGGAGAAGACACAGTCGGACGAGCCACAACCGGACGGCTTGTGGTCTGCTGAAGAATTTTGTTTACCGGCTGCTCGTCCCCAGCTAGCTCGTACTTGATGCGTGATCCGTTCTTAAAGTCTATATAGTCGTAGTCCTCGTCGTTAGCAGACCCGTTCGCGTCCTTTTCCACCGCTGGCTTCCGAGTAGTGGTGGTGGTGGCCTGGGCGATGAAGTCAGCCAGCACGGCGGGCGAAATTGTGGGTGAACCTGCTCCGCCCGGTTGCTGCAGGCCCTGTAGGATTCCCTGCAGGAACTGCTCGCGTACCAAATCGCTGGCTGGCTGGGAGTTCGTTGCCTCATCTGAAAGGGGCAGCTTGATGTTCGAGCTGCTGACGGAAGCCGGTGGCGATGTCTCGTCCAGGGGTCTTCGCACGGGTATGCCGGGCAAAGGGGCACCCACCTGGGGCAGGGCCCCCGGGTAGGATAGTAGGAGCAGCCACGGTAGCGTTGTTCGCACCTGTTCCTGGTCGGAGTTCAGGGCGCCTGCACTTGGTCGAAGACTGGTCGCAGCCAGTAACCAGAGTAGAAATCCGATTACTTTCATATCGAAACGCGTTCGGCCATCAACTAAGGCTGCCCGGGCATTGGGTATGCATATTTAGGAGATATCTGCACTCGGCAAAACATAAATGCTAATTTCGGTTCATTAATAAGTTCGCGATCAGAGAAATCGATCGCGTCTCTCTTTTCTTTCGCTTCTCAACTTTGTTTACCCATTTAATTCGATTTAAATCTGTTTATAAGAGCTGAATCAGTCATCTCTGGGAATGCTTTCTGCTTCGGCGTGTGCGTCTTTCTCCCGCGAATCTGGTTTCGGTTGTTTTTGCTGCTGCGAACACCTTTAATGCTAGCGGAGATGCCTTAAAAAACCATTTAGTAATAATAAAATTGGATTTATTTTAGGGAATTTTACTCAAATTTATGCTCAGTTTAGTGCCTTATGTCTAGGACAGCCCTATTTCTTTCCCACGAACTGAAGGTAGGGACCCTGCTGGTGATCATGTGGCTCTTCCTCCTCCGAGATGTGATCATTAATCGGAAGCTGGCTGCGATTCGGACCGGTCATATCCTTGGGCACGTAATGGAAGGGAAGAGGCCACAGCCGTATAGGTGGTGTCTGGGAAGCCACGGCGGTGGACGTAGTTGGGTCTCCGGTCGATGTCGGAATAGCAGTTGAGGTGGTTGGAGTGGTTGAAGTGCCAGTAGATGTTTCGGGAGTGGATGTTTCAGGAGCTTCGGTAGTGGGCGGCGGCGGAGGTGGATAGCCACCATATGGTCCATATGGCCAGTACGCATAGTAAGCCGCCTGGGCCTGGTAGAACTGCTGCCAGTGGTCGCTGTAATACGCATTCAGATATGCGTCGTAGTCCGACTGACCCTGGTGGTTATGGTGACTGCTGCTCGAAGCGCCAGGATGGGAGCCAGAGCCGCCTCCTCCGAAGTATATGTTGGGAATGCCAAGGTGGATCAAGTCACCCAAGGACTGACCCGCAACCAGAACAAGTAAGCCCAAGGTCTTGATCAGCATGGCGAAAACGGATTCAACGGCCCTCCGACTAGCTTGTAACTGAAGAACTTAACTGAAGAACTGAGAGCCAGATCGCCACAGTTTTATACAACATGGCAGGTGTTATAAATTTATTTTGAGTTTTAATTTGGCAAAAACATGAACTTTGGCCAGTTCACCGTTTTAAATATATATTGTTTTGACTAATGGAAAGCATTGTCTTATAACTTAATGAGCTTTTATGGCTCCTATACAGTTCTGGGTATCTACACCGAAGCATCTGAAATAGCTATACTAAGCTCCGCTTGTTATTGGATATAATAAATAAATAAATAGGCTCTTATGTAAATAACTCTAATAAACTCCGCGGGTTGACATGGATTTAAAAGTGCCGTAATATTGAATATTTTAAATATAAAGATAGGCTTATTTTCTGGGTGCGCAGAAATTTCGTTAGTCGGGTAATAAATATCACCAAGATCTAAAGTCAACCGAACAATCGCAGAAAAGAATTCAATCAATCAACAGATTAACAATTAACAATTAATGAAATTAACGTTGCACAATATAGGGGGTAAGGAGCAGAGCTGCCAATTTATACTTTGTCCGAATAATAATCTGTAATTTTTATACCCGGTACCCATAGGGTACATGGGTATTATAAGTTAGTGCCAAGCTTAGGTCTGTATCATTTAGCACCAATAGAAACAATCAGATCTAATTAGCAGCTGTTTTGATCTTTTGTCTGTCAACTTTAATCACAATCCAGAATCGCATTACTATACATATCCTGTCTTTTGATTTAACTGACAGATAAAGTTCTCTTGTTATTTTTTTCTTTTTTAAATAAAAGCTGTAAAAAGTTGTATCTTCATTATTATACCTTATAAATTTGACAGCAAACATCAAAGACGACACAATTATTTATTTTACCAAATTGGTCACTTTATTATTTTTCTTTTTCATGGAGAAAGAGCGGCTGAGTTGATGCAACATATTCCACAGACATCCACTCTAGGCAATCTAAGGTGAGAGAGGATTAAAAGTCGATTTAATGCGAGGCATTTCTGATCTCCTCACCTGCCACTCGTCCTCGTAGATGGGAAAGCTCAAGGTTTGCATATTGGTCAAGTGAGCCTGGCTGGCCCGGAGGTTTCGTACCAGCATCCGGCGAGGCACATTCTGCCGAATAACCTTGACCCGGGTCCGGGGCACTGCCACTTGACTGGTAGTCGATGATGGGTAATCGTAGTCACTCCTGTCCTGCGCCAAGTGCCGGCGCTGACCTAGATCCCTTCCGAAGACATATTGGATATTGGGGTGACTCTCGGTCTTATCACGTCGAGAGCCGAATCGAAACCGCTTGAATATTTTTAGCAGCGAATCATCGTCGTCGTCCTCGTCACTACTTTTCTTGGGACCGTTGTCACCTCCCAATCGGATAACTTGAACACCGGAGGAGCCTGGGTTCCCCGTTATGTTATGAAGTTTCAGATAATCCCAGAGTCCGTTCGGGATGTCTGTATTTGAGTCCCTGTCGCTGTTGTGGCTGCCGTATTTATCCAATTGGATAATCTGAACCCCTTGTTGGTTCATATATCTATGGGGTTCTGGCCTCGGACCCGAGTCCTGAGAAGGGTTCACTACAACCACCTTAATGCCACCAGGTAATTCATATTCTCTGTTGCCGTGTCCAGCTATGGAGCTCACGTGGAGGATCAGAATAGCGCCGAGGAACGCGAAAAACATGTCTTATAATTCTGGACAACTTGCTTAGTTCCCGAGATTAAATTCAGACTACTTCTGGGACGACCAGCCGCTAGACTTTTTATACCAAAAGCACTGAGATCTATCTTAATTGTTATTAATGGATCAGTTATTGGAGCCGAATAAGATTCCAAAAGATTCTGATTGGCTGAACATTAGCACAAGAACAGAAATTCTAGTCAAAGTTGTGTAACTGAAATACATAGAAGTATAATGTTACTCAACAAATAATTTATGGGAACATGCTTGGGCTAAGAAGATAAGTTACCCCAAAGAATTTCTGGAAAGGTGCTGAATGAAAAATGAGGCTGAGAGTTGATCAACTAATCACTCTTTAAATGAAAGCACTCAGTCATAAGTTAGTTATTGAATTTAGTTGAATAATCCTTGGCGGGATTAACGAATTGAAGGCAAGAGATTTGGGGTAAGGTCCCGGTTGTGGACACAGATTCTTTTTTGCCTCATAACTTTTAAAAAATTGCATATTATACAAACATATATGTTCCAATTTAAAGCATTAGCTAACTATCATTGATATTGATTCCTTTATTCAGAAAAATTATGTCAATAATTTAAATGAAGTAACATTTTTTGGAGTAAAAAATATAGGCCTAGTTGTGGACACCCCTGGAAAATCCGCTTAAAATTTCATAATATGAAACAAATTCACAGCAAATAACTAGAAATTCTCTAGCTAGAAACATCTAAAAGCTTATTATCCATCGCAAATATCTATATCGGCGGGGTGTCCATAACCGGGACTTCTCCCCTACCCACTGCCATAGGTTTTTCGCGGATCCCATCAGCACCTGGAGAGTGAATTCTTTCTGCCATCTGGCGAGCTGTTATAAAAAGGTTTAATCATTCCGACGGTCCGACAGCTGGGCAGCTGCTTTCAGGCAATAAAAACGAAGAAGCAACTAAAGATAAACCGTTAGACTAGCAAGCTAATCAGTGACGCCGATCTGAGCGAATAAAACCGCGACTTGTAACTTGTTGGGCGTGTTCTGAGCTGATTTTAATAGCCGAATAAATTTGCATGCTAACTTGGGTCCGCCAAGTGACTAGCCATTTTCTTGGGAGATCTTTTCAAAAAAACTCGGCAAAGTGGGTTAATGTTTAGTGGCTCAATGGGTCGTTACCGTTTTTGGCAATAACTCAGGGGGCGCGATCGCATTTCTTTCGCGAATAGAAAAAGAGTATAAAAAGAGCAGGTGATGCCATCTGTCAATCAGTTCGAAGCCAACACCCTTCACACCATGAGTCCCAAGTTGGTTCTCTGCCTGTGCCTGGCGCTCTGCGGAGCCCTGGCAGCGGCCCGTCCCCAGGAGGAGACCCTCGGCCAGGAGCCGAGTGCGGATGTGGAGACCAGCCAGGAGCTGAACAGCGCCGAGGAGAACAACGCCCAGGCCGATCCCTCGACCTGGCGCAAGCTTTTCGGCAGCGACAGCGGCAACCTGGTGGTGACATTCCCCCAGAGCACCACCACCAGACGGCCCAAGACCACTCCCAGGCCGCATTCTACACCCAAGCCGTACTATCCGCCGCCTCCACACCACTACCCCGGTTACCCAGGCGGCTATCCCGGCTATCCTGGCTACCCGTATCCTCCTCCGTACCCGTATCCCTACCCCGGCCACGGACACGGACACGGACCTCATCCTCATCCATGGTCCACCACCACGACGACAACAACCACCACGAAGAAGCCTACTCCTCCTACTCATCCCACTCATCATCCTGGTCACGGACATCCCCACTATCCCCATTACCCACACTACCCCTACCCGCCACCACCACCACCTCCGTACTACCCACCCCCGCCGCCGCCATACTACCCACCTCCCCCACACCACCACCACGACGACGACGAGTCTACCGAAGCGCCCATCAAGATCTGCAAGAAGATCTTCGGCCCATCCTGGTGCATCAACTAGAGAGCTAGGCGGCAGATAGCCATCCCTCCATCTGACACTCATTGCAAGCTCAATATTTATTTATTTATAATTTATTAATCGAATAAAGAATTGGCACCCAAACTTACTGACTTTCCTTCCATCACTATTAGTTCTAAGAAGACTTAATTTCTATAATTTGCTTTTAAATTTAAAATCTAGCGAATTTTAAACCATTTTTCATTAAATGGGACTAAAGGGAAATAATGAAAAGTAATAAATAAAAGGGACTAAATGAAAATTACTTTTATTTGAAATACTATTACAGAATCACTTACCTTTATAGGTTAAGTCTATGAAGTCGGATTTTATACCCGGTACCCAAAGGTACAAGGGAGAATGTATGTAACAGGCAAAAGGAGGCAACTCGGACACCATAATGTACATATATAGTCTTGATCACAGGATGACCGTTTATGTGATTTTTTTTTTATGTAAAAACCGATCTCGCTGTCCAGAGTCAATTTAGCCATGTCCGTCTGTCCATCTTCCGTCTGTCTGTCAAAGACTATAATAGCTACCAAATTTGCTGGTAACTTTCCTATCTTTTGCCAGAAGATCTACTTGTTTCTTTGGTATGTTTTCTTATTTTTTTTTAAATTAATTTAATTTATTATTATTAATTTTATTTAAAAAATTTAACAGATGCATTTCGAATGTAGTCAATGCACAGTAGCAGCAAATATAATTTTTCAAAATAGAGAACTCAAAAAGAGTGTGAGGAGGGGACAGAATTATGTCATTAAATTCTTCTTCTTTATATCTAACGCAAAAATCTTTTGGGAGCGGAAATATCACAGTCGAGCTTTCGAACTTGTTTTTCTTCTGTTAAATACTTATAAAACTTTCTTCTGCTTCATATATACTTTTATCTACATTTTACTCGTTTTACATTTTAAATTTTAAATTTAATATTAAGTTACTAAATTTACAAAGAATGTTCCCATACTTTAAGCCTGCAGTTCATCAAATGTTACAGGTTCATCTTGAGCTTGACACCCGAAGAGACCTTTCGCACCTGTCAATTTAACTTGGTAACGTAAACATGAAGATATATTCATTTAGTGTTGCCCCCTGAAGACTTGTTCGAATTGATAAAAGGGCTTCATAAATTCTGGATTTACGTATTGGTTCGCCACAGGTGCCCCAGAGATTCGTCTCTAATTGACAGCGACAGCCTCATTAACATGATTGTCGGCCCCAGAATCATCGGTGTAACAAATGTTTTGTTTGCCCCCGATTAACATTTCAAAATCGCTCGCGGCACGCTTTACATATTCAAATTTTACATATTTTGTGGCCCAACGATCCCAAAATGGGATATGGTGGCTGGTGGCCGGTGGATGACTTCACCGCCAGTTAAGGTGGTTGAGCGGCGTGGAGCTCATTATAGAGATAAACTTCGAACAATGGCCGATGTCTGTCATTCGGGGGTCGGCTTATTTATCGGGATCTGGCCTGCTCGCAGACTTTCTGGCGACACTAATTAAATGTCCGCCCGCCATTACTAAATCAAAACAATTCGCAAACAGGACAAACAACAGCTCCGAGATGCAGATACTCGCACAAAGGCCAGACGACTGACTAGTTAACTATTTTCTATACAACTCGGATCCACTCGAGGCCAGGGGCTTGGGGCTCCGAGGCTCATGTTCCGAAAATCGTAAATTTCGGATGTTGTTAAAAAAGTTTTGGCAGCGGCATAAATCTGCGGCCAACGGGGCAACAACAGGCACGGCGAAGTCGGTTCACTAACGAGCCAAAACCGTTGACTGGAAATCCTTGAGTACAGCTATAATGCCTATAAATATGCCGAAGGAATTGTCTGTGCCCCTTTGTTGGATTCAATTGAGTCAAAGGCGAAACTTTTGCCAACCATAACCATAGCCATGCGAAGGTCAACAGCGCAATTTGTTTTCGCCAACATGTGCTGGGGATGGGGTGATCCGCGAGCTCTGGAGTGGAGCAGCTCCTGTTTCCAAGGTGGGCCGCAATTACCAGTGTTTGCCATGGCTCCGAGCGATCCATCTCGGCCGGGAATCGAAGAAGAGTTATGAAGTGCCGCGAGGCCTGATTGCCCAAACAGAGAGCGTAATTACGCAGCATCGCTGGCGGACGGGAGGGGCGCAATTACACGCAGATTACCACGTAATTTATGAAATATGCGGGGACGAATAAAGCGCTGTAAAACACGTACCCCGGACCCCATAAATATGCCAGGCGGCTTAGCCAGCTGCCCATAAACTATACATCTGCCCGGGCAATCCTCCGTTCCAGCCGTTCAAATGTAAATAGGCCCCCTGCCGACCTCTTGGCCAACTCGCAATCCGCCATCTTGACTCTGAGCCTGGCAACCGGCGGAAGTACTTGGAGCAGCGGAAATACAAATGAAGTCGGCCATATCAGTGGAACTTACTTGGCCAACATTTTTATGGCAACTCGCATTGTTAGGACAACTTTTCGGCCCAAAAGCAGAGCTCGGCTTAGAGACAGTTATTAAAAATTTCATCTTCCCGGAAGCCCCGAAACGTACTTAAATTGGATGCCTACCAAATCGGTTCGGGAATTCGCCCGAAAAAAACGTAAAACATATTAAATGAAACAAATTCCACTCGATTCGTTTGTGTAGCGTTTTTGCTGCAGCAAATTGCTCGGCAAATTTTGTAGGAGTCGAGAGTGTGTGTGTTTTTCAAATATAATTTGCACTCAACAAATAAATCGGCCGACTCTCCTTCAGCCGGAACCCTCGTCTCCCCGTGGCTATTGTTCGCGACAATAGACGTCTGCGTATGGCTTTTCACTTTAATTGTGTGAAATTATTTTGAAAAAGTGTTTCGCTTTCATTTTGCTCCCAATCTTTTTTTTTTTGCTCGCATTTCTGTTAACGATTCGTTTAGCACAAGGCCATATTTATTTGAATGGCAGCCTTTTAATGTCGATTTTTATTGTGCGCTTTATAGACACAAATTGCCTAGACAAATGAGACAGAGAAAAACAATTTATATTTACTTATTGGGTGGGTATGTATGTACGTTTGATGGAAAAGCTCTTCGAGTTCTTTGCAAATATTAATTTTATACTTTTAAATGGCTCTTAGCGTTCCTTTTGAGGCGTCCATTGAAGTTTTAATTAACAATAGACGCAGATCTGCGAATAGGTGAACGTTAATTAGCACTGCTGACCCCGAGCCCCACTCCCTGACCCGTCCAGACGACAGAATTTTATGTGCTGGCAATCCTTGTGGGCCATTAGGTCTATTTTCGTTGGCCACATTTACGTCAGAAGTGATTGTAATGAGTTTTTGATATTCGCCCAATGGCGGCAACTCCCTTCTTGGCCCCCGGCCACCACTTCCTGTTCTTGTCAATTCGAAAATGGCCTCACTTCTGGCCGACTGTCGAAATGTCAGGCTCGGACACAGTTGGCTGTCAGGCATAAAAAATGGCAGTCCTGCCAGTTGCTGTCCAAGTAATCAAAATGTGGCCTGAGAAATCAAAGCATCTAGGATAAATACTGAATTAAATATCAGCTGGATGCCCAGTCCCAGCCCCAGCCCCAGCCAGTAGGGAGCTAAATTTAAAGGGCGCTTAATTCGCATCGCGCTGGGAGTCCCTCTTCCCCTCCTTTGGGTTGCTTCCTTTGGCGTTTAGCAGGGACAAGCGCTTGGGGTTTGGTTTTCGCTGAGGGCTGTTCAGGGCATTGGCGGAATCGACAACAAAAACAAAAGTCGTCTAAGGCAAAGGCGCCAAAGCGAAAGACACACACACACCCTCCAATACACAGCCAGGAGCTCAAGGACCTTGGTACCTCGCGGTTTGCCTGTCCCTTGCCTCGTCCCCTCACTTTCACTTCTTTTTTTAATTTCTTTAAGAGCTAAGCAGAAACGGCGAAATAAGCATAATTTCAGGCGCCATAAAAACAAAGGCAGGAAAAAAATAAATTCACACAATTTGAAAAACGCAAACACTCAACACGCCAGCCAGGCCAGACTACAGCTGCTTAGCTCCATCGCTCCATATCCAGCCCTAGCTCCCTTTTGTACACAAAAAATATTCTTTTTAAATTATTTTAAATAATATATTTTGTCTCGACTGTCATACTGTATTATTACCAATAATCCCATTGACTTTTCTAAGTAGCCCAAAAAGTATTCTGTAATTTTTTCAATATATTCTTTTTGTAAACTATTTTTTTACAATATTTTATGCACAGTGCCTTTGCTTTTTCTGCAGCTGTTTAATGGCTTCCCCTCGCCAAGTGTAGGTGCGAGTGTGCGGGTGTGCTGGTGTGTGTGTGTGTGGTTGATGGCCGGCATTCTTGGTTTTCCTTCTAGTGTCGGAGGATGAATTAAAAAAATGTTTACGACTCGACCGCTTGATTTTCAGCACATTGGTAAAATAGCTGGGCCAAAGAAAAGCCGAAAACAAAAACCCAGCGTGGAGGACCATAACCGAAAGAATGTGCAAAAGCACACCTCCCCATTAGCAGCCGCTGCCACTGCTGCTGCCCTTCACCCTCATCCAGGTCCTCATCCACCGAACCTGCTGTGGCCATTACAGAGCCGAACCGAAACCAGACCAAAACCGAAGCGAGTGTGTAAGTGTTTGTGGTGACGGTTTCTGGGTTACGCTTAAATTTCTCCCCTCGAAGTGGACAGCAGGGCGTCCGCGGTGGAAATTTATTGAGTTGCCCAGGGCATAGATCTCACTTCTCCAGTTTAAACTTACGCGAATCTAAAGATGTACGATTGTTCAGAAATAATAAACCTTAATAGGTGAACAATTTTTAAATTAAGAGATTAAATAATAACCTCATATGAAGTATAAAACAGTTAACCGAATTGGTCAAAATCATACTCCCTGCAATCCTTGCTTACCTTTTCGAAATAACTCAAGAATCCTCCCTAGACAGGAGCAGCTCTCCACTTCTTGGTTTTATGGTCATCTCTCAATTTGTGGAAACTCATCAGCGAGGGCAACTGAGAGTCAGCTTGTGGTAATTTCTATGTCTTGCCAGCTCTCCTCCCTTTGATTTGGATTCCGATTTTTCGGCGGCCCTAAAGTTTTAATTATTTCATGGGCGCTTGAGGACGCCCGCCGAATGGTCAGCATGTGCGGTAAATGAGGCTAGAATTTCCAGCTAGGAAAACAATTCAATAATTGGCAATCGTAGGACAAACAGAGAGAGAGAGAGAGAGAGAGGGCCATGGGATAAGCCCGAAAATTAATATTGAGTAACTTCGATGGCTGCCACGCGAACTCGATAAACAGGCTAATTAGTTTCTGCTCTTCGCCAATGAGATTGTAATTAGCGGTCGGCTGAACTACGGCTCGACTGCGATTCGATGGGAATGAATAAATTGTTGCAGTGCCAATTGCAGTATTCTGAGGTAAGGACGCTTAACGAAAGTACCCGCAACCAATTAACGGTCAGACAAGCCGAATGGCCAAAGCGTGTTGCAATTGCAGTTTAATTGAGCGCACGCCTGCCGGGATAATCGGGCCCTTACGGTGGTCTCTATAAATTCCAGGGTCCTGCCCATGCCGACGTCCCCGGCATTTGACAAATTATTAGCGAGCTTTTTGTAGGCGGGCGAGCATGCGGCTTCGGCTTTGGCTTTGGCTTTGGCTTAAATTTATGCGCCAGCCCGCGTTACAGTTACCTGTAACTGCTCTTCAGTCTATTAAATCAGTTGCGGAAAGAACTGAACGAATTATTTATGGCACGCATTTAGGCAGTGATAAAATATGATAAATGCCGGGGAGTGCCAAGATCCTGGCCCTAGGATGCAGCGCCGCCCGCCATTATCTGGGCCCCTCAGCTGCCTGCCACATGCATAATTTAAGACAAATTGACTATAAATCAGACGCCCGAACATTTTCGGCTGCCTCAGCCACCTCGACGAGAGGCACAGAAAAATCGAAATCGTCGTGCGTCCCACCTGGACACAGGTGCCACAACAGCGACATTTGAGGCAGGAGCAGCGGAACCGCATGGCCCATTGTGATGCCACAAAACAAGCGCAGGCAGGCAGGCTGGCTGGCAGACAACGGCAGCAAACCAACAATTTATTTTAAAATGTTTTTATAATTGCGATACCCTAGGCTAAGCGCCGACCTCAACGATTTTTAGGTGGGGAAAAAACTTGAACACGGATAAAATAATTTGGTGTGTTAACCAATTAAATGCAGTGATTGTAACCTCCAATTGGTAAAAAATAATACTATAAATAGCACAATTAAACTAAACAATTAACTAAATTAATTTTCTATTGAATAGTTTGTTGTGTGTCCCTGCTGCTGGAAATAACAAGCTAATAATAATAGTTTTGGTTCATTATTTAAATCGCTCGAATTCTTCGATTTACCTAAAATTGAACTGTATGAAATTTTAATGTCTGTAGAAAAACAACTAATTGAAAAAAGCATTTATCAAATTATATTTTAATTTAAATAAGAGGCTGATAAAATATTTTTATAATTAGGTTTATTGAAATATATCTTATGACAATTAAAACCTCAACTTATCATTACAAAAAGGGAACTTATACTTCGCTTTGGGACATCTATCGGTGGTTAGGATGTTTAAGGTGCTGTCTGAATAACACACACTCGCATTTTTGTGTATTGATCGATAACAACACTGCAGCCGTGCAATGCAATATTTAGATTTATTTTAGACAATTTGATGGGCCATTGTAGGTTTTATAGTTTTGTGTATTCCACACCTTGTTTACGTTTTTGATTATAATTGCCGTGGAAAACATATAAATCTGTGGGAAAATACGAGGGAAAATGATTTTTCAGAGCGAGGCACGTGCTTGTCAGCTATTCCCCAGGAATCCCCGTTGGGGGAGCCACCACTTCCGGCCGAATGCTGCAGCAGCTGTCCCCTGCACGCAATTAATCACCTGGCAACTCTGGCCGGCGACCCTGGCGGACGGAAAGCGGTGCCCCGAAATTCAATTTCCCAGCCAAACAGGATCGCTCGTCCCTCCATCATCCCAATTTCTTTTCAGTGCACAGTGGGCTAACTTTACAAATTTTTTGAGGAACTGCGGTAAGCTCTGTAAATACAAAAAAATATGCAGTTTATAGAACTAAAAAATATAAGAAAAAGGGAAAGGCGGATCATATACTTACTTTCCCTTAGACCTGCTTATTTTTAGGGCTATTAAAATGTGGGATTTGCAATTAGCTCCTCGTTACGCATTAATGAATGAAAATGCTAGAATTTTTTTTTTTTTAATAAAACGAATATATCCCCTACATATTCCACAGTTCAAGAGCTGCATTCGAGACGAGGGCTATCGAGCTGGCAAAACAGCTTGCCTCGTTTGCCTTTCAGAGTCTGCAAATGTCTAAAGCCGCTAAATATGAGCAGAGTTCCTCCAGCTCCTCGCTCCGCGCGCTCTCGAGTGGCTGAAGCACCTTTTAGACAGCAGCCAGGCACTTAATTTTGCGCACTTTTTAGCAGTTGCCGGGTGGGCCAAAGGCCAGGCCAGGCCCAGCCCCAGCCCCAGCCCCAACTCGGCGGAATACCAGCCAAACCCGAACCGAGCCAAGCCAAGAAGCTGGCGCGTCAGTCAAAGTGCAAGTGGCACTTGTTGCCACTTCAGGCGTGCGGCACAAAACGGAAGCCAGCGTTCTTCTACGGAATTTTCCCTCGCCTCTCGCCCATTGAGCTTTTCATTCTTCTGCCCCGTCACTGGAAAACTAACCCTAATTGCATCTGCGCTGCTTGGCCAACATTCATTCATTTATGGAGCGTAGAAAAACAGAGGGCAAAATGTATTTTCGGTTTTCCCCTAGGTAAATTTGGCTCACACACAGATACTGTAAATAACAAACATCTCATGTGCCCCGGCAAATAATTGCCCAAAAAAACATTCAAACGAATTTTCGAGAAATCGTATGAGAATTTTGCTGACAGGCCAAGGGGAGAGCTGGGAACCCGAGACACTTGGCTGAAGTCCGGTTACTCTACAAATTAAAAGTTCTGGTCCGGCTGCGTCTCCCCAAAGAAACTATAAATTCACCGAGAAAAAATATGGAATTTCACACAGAACCAAAATGGCTCCAAATGTGGTCTTGGTCTTTAGGAGGAACACTTTGAAATGCGATTGGCTTAATTAACAGATGATTAATCTTTCTTGCCTAATATTAATTATTAAAATAATGAGTGCTTGCTTTTAAAGTATAGTATTTTTAGATATACATTTTTGTATGCTCTTAAATATTTGTTATTGGATGGATAGATATTAGGCGTTTAAAAAGCTCTAAAATAATCTTTATTAAAGACAATAGTTTAGTAAGATTTCTTAATATAATTATTTAACAAGTATTTGACTATGAATGTGTTCTATGTCTTTATAATTTTTCTCTATAAGAAAACGGCCGTGTCCTTCAGGCTTTAAAGTAAATATACAATCTAAATAGAAGTTGAAGCTTAAAGCTGACTTGCAGCTGTTCATCTTTAAACTTCTACAAAAATATCTTAAATTTTAGCCACGTTTCTCTCTGTGCTTAAATACATTTAACTAGAATTTCTGATGGCCACAAAACCCATGGCAATTTGGTTTTGTCCTTGAGTCCACACACACTCGTTCACAGCGACCATGGGTATTGATGAAGGACATGGAGCAACATGGAGTTCGTAGGCCTGCCCCGCCCGAGTCTGCATTGTGTGCAAGGATGTCCGTGCAACCATGTGTCTGTGTCTGTGCCATATCCCGGGGGAAATTTATGTAAATAAAATAACAAATAAAATTTACAATTTTACAATCATGTGCACGATATACGGTCTGCATTCGGCGAGTTCCCTTTTCATTCAGTTGATATCGAAAGTATTCACTGGAAACTTGCTCTCCCTTAGAGTTCCGTGTGTGTACGTTTGCGTCTCAATTGGTTTGTTTGCTCGAAGGAAAGCGCGGAAAATCTTGCGCCAAGGCCACTCTATCAGAGCCACTTGTCAATATCATTAAGTGTGTGGAGGACTGGCAGAGACAAAGGGAATTGCCGTCTAGACGGTGACCTTAGAGCCCTGGAACTATAGTTATGCAATCAGTTTGATGGCCCGAAGAACAAACTTTAATTGCTTCGAGGCAGGAAAAGTTTTTTAATCATGATTTTGCGCATTTTACAGATGTGCGAGCGGGAGTATTTTTAGACAGATGCCATAAGCGCACACACATGGGCCAAGGACTAAAGGAATTTTCACACTCAACTAGATGTGTAATAAGCAAAAGCTCCAGCAGCAGAGGCAGCAGCAGCAGCAGCAGACCTCCACCCGTCGAAACGGATTAGAAACAACTTTGTCTGCGCCAGAAAGTATGCAAAATTATTGAAATTGAGCATTCAATTTATTTGCAAATGGCTTGCCATATATATTCATCCGAACGAACAGCTTTGCCTTGTTTTCCGTTATCCGTTCCCAGGACTTCGCTTTTTTACCACACACCCCACACACACATACATATGTACATATGTGCCGGCAGCGGGCGGAAAAGTTTAAGGATAACTGAAATGTACGCACGGAGGCGCCAACATCTATTAAGCTCCAATGGAGAATATAATACATTATACATATCCAATATACACACACACACATCCGAGCACAACTCTCGGGCTGCCCGCGCACACACAATCAATAATTATTTCCATATCATTAGATGCCAGATCGCAAAATGAAATGCAAGAGCAAAATGTATGAGCAAAACAAAAAGTCGTAGATTCCGCTTCTATATTGGTTTATGAATCACCGAGCTGGGCTGAGTGCCTTCCTGCAAAGTTGAAAATTCTATTTTTCTTCTTGTTGGTTCCGCCAGCTGCTTCTACATTCCGGCCAAGAAAGCTAAAAACAATCACGGGAATTTGTTGCCCCAAATTGTTTCTATTAATTTAACAGGAAGCGTTTTCGAGCAGCAGGCTGCGTGTGCCGCCCCAGGATGGCTATCCACCGGCTCCTGTCCCGCAGTCTAGACTAATGCCCCGCACATGTGTGCGGCACCATCAAAGTTGAAATTTAAATGAACCGACAAAATTAAGTTCATTTCCAATTAAGCCAAATGCAGAAAGAAACCCCATAAGTACAAAAAAGAAAAGATGGGAAAAAAATATCGAGTTACGACCTCTGCATACTTTGAGTTTAAGGGGAGCAATATATGTATATAAATATATATACAAAAAATAAAAAATACAAAAGGCTTGCATTTATTTCTATTTAAATTTCAATTGAAACTTTAGAACCAATACAAAGCTTATCTTAATATTAGTGAAAACCCAAGCGGGCGAATGTTTATGCTATTTTTTATAATTTAATAAAAGCTCTCGTTGTCCATAAACGCATTGTTTTGTTAAAATTATGATTTTATTTAAATCGGTGCCATGCTACTGATAAAATAAAATAAAATTCCTAACAAAATATGTCGTCTATGGACAGCAAGAGCTATTTTTATAAGTTTTAAAAAAATTCCATAAACGGTTACTATGAACTCAGTAGCTATTTGTTGGGCTAGACGAACTGGATTTATCAAAGGGTAAAAGTAAAGGTTTTAATTTAAAAAAAGGGTATTTAATACGTAAATACTCTTTTTTCTAAATTAAAACCACACTTTGTATTGTAACTTAATCTTTGAGTAAAAATTTTTAAGGAAATGTTATTTACAGCTTAACTAATATTTCTGAAAGCATAACCCCATTAAGGATTATTTAAAACACAAAAGGACATGCCAGAATAGGCAAATATTAAAAGAATACTCAGGAAATTAGCGCAAAAAGTATCCACTTTTAAACGCCAAAAATACCCCTTAAAAGGAAACAAAAAGAACGCTGGAGAAGCCATAAAAACAAGTGGGGAAAACACGTGGCAACTGCCAGCGGGAAAAACAACCTTCAAAAAGGTGAAAATTTTCAGATTGCCCGTGAGTGTTTGTTTGAGTCTCTCGAGGCGACAAATATGCACAGGCACACACGCACACTCCCTCACATGTCGACACATTATAGCTGATTTTGCAGCTGATTAAAAATGAATGGCACAAATACATACCAGGCCACGCTGCGTATACGCAATGCGATATATTATTCAGTGCAGGACCTTGCAATGGTCACCTTGGAGAAGTTGCAATTAGAACAATGTGTATCAGCCAGTAACAGCCAGGAACACTTGAACAATTCAATAATTAATAAACGAGCCCCTCGTTGTTGTTTGTTGTTCGTTGTTTGCACGGGGGCAGTGTCCTTTAACCACAATTAATCAAGTTTGATTTATGGCGGAGCTGTAAGTTGCAGCGAGCGTTTGGCCCCCCGCCAGCCGGTCAGACGGTCATGCAGTCAGCCGGGCACATTTAATTGGGCCAGGCCAAGAGAGCCATTCGTTCGGCGGCAGAAGCGGTAAAAGCGCAAATAACAAAAAAAGAATGGCCACAAAAAGGCAACAGAAACAGACGGCAATTGCACTCTGCTCTCCAACCCGATTAAGGATCATTGGCAGCAGGCACAGGGCAACGGGAACCGGGCACCGGGCACCGGCAAAGGTAGAAGAATAATTGTATGTATAAATAATTGATGGCAATAAACGGAACGAAGGAAAGGAGACCGCAAATGAGAGCCATCGAGTGTCGATGTGGCAATTGTTTCGCATTTGCTTTAATGCCCTGCACAAGGGGGCCTATTAAGGGAATAAAGCAGTGGGGCTCTCCCCGAGAGGTCCTCGCCAAATACTTGGATGGCCCACTTGCCCTCCGACCAGTCTGGCACGAGGCACGAGGATAAACAATGCATTGATCCCCGTTTGCTTTAATTGACAACATCGTTTGCAGCTCGTATACGTAATCATTTATGCATGTGCAGCTTTTCCCCTGTAATTACATTGTAAATTTACGTCCCAAAATCCGAGCATTGGCGGAAAGGAGAGTGCGATTTATGCCAGTGGTGTTCCTTAAGAGGGGATTGTTAAGAACGAATTATATTTTGAAAAGTTCTTGGTTATCTAGAGTTCCTAAAATGAAAAAAGATACTTTAATATATTTCAAAAACCCTATTACCTTTTGAAAAATAAGTATAAATAAGTATATAGTATATATATATATATATATATATATATTTGGTATATTTTTTAAAATCAAAACGAGTTAACATTGTTTTCTTTAGAAAACACTAATAACTGCAGAGCAAGTTCTGCCCAAACCGTCTTTCCCTTCCAGCACACTTTAGCCACACAAAAAAATCGGATAATATATCGTTGGAAATGTTCTACAAATCCTCTTGACTCCTGAAGAATATCCTTGGCACGCCACTGATTTATACATCACCGCCAGCGAAAACAAAGACGCAGTCCCCGACTTCGCGCAACTCCACTTGACTCGCTTGTAAGAAGCTGTTGGCAACATGCTTGTAAAACTGTAAACACACCGAGACAATAACAAAAGCCGGGACACCAGCCCCACAGCCAGACAACCGCCCCCCGGTTATTGCGAGTGCGGGGGGCGTGGCCGTGTCATTAGAGGCGCTCAATCTCGGTGGCCTGTTTGCTCACGAGACGCAACACAAACACTCTGATTCAATTTCACTCAAGCAACTGTGCAACTGTGCAACTGCAACATCAACTTTTCGTCCATCCCCCCCTCCCGAAGGACGCCCATTGCCACTTTGCCACAGCGCGGAAAAAGTTTCGGGTGGCACTAATGCAAAATTTAAGAGAGCACAAAATGCCACGGAACGGCACGCACAAGTTAACAATCATTTAATTTCCATGTTTCAAATAACAATTTCGCGCGGCGCAAACTTTCGCCTGCCTGATAAACTGCTATTGCCGCAGACTTCTAATTACGAATGCAGAATAATGGGCCCGGACTCCGATGGGGGAAATGGGAGGATGCACTCTAGGTGAAGCCGCCGGAAACTTGGTGGTTCGAACTGGTTCAGGACCCACCATTCACCAGGCATATTCGGAATGGCTTTCTCAGAAAACTTGGCCGGCGGAATAGTTGCGCAGATTCAATAGGCTCATTGTTGGGCAAAAGCACAAATGATTATCCAAAGCCAAAATTCACAAAGGAGGTTCTTTTGCCAAACTCGCCAACAGTTCCGATAAAGTATGTTTGCGGGCGAAAAATGCAGTTCCCCAACCAAACTAAGTATGAAGAGTAGAAAAAATAGTAATTTATAATCTGAGGAGAACGAGAAAATTACGTAGTTCCAAACAAAGAACTAATATTTTCAAAAATAAATGAATATTACTGACTTTGGTTCCTCAAATCCTGCATGTTTTGCATACCAAACTTGAAACGGCAGAAAATGGCTTGCATATTGCAATACAAATGTATGAATTCTTATTAAAAGGTATTTGTCCCTACAATTACATTAATAAATAGTACAGTTAATTTAGTTTTCCCATGGTTACTCGAAACTAATTCTCAGCCCTATATACCCGTTGCTGTCAGAAAACGCATTACATAGGCAAACCCGGCGCCACCGCCGCTGCCAACCCCCAGTACCCAGTAAAATGTTATCCGTCTCCATGTAATTGCATTGAATACTCAGCACTTTATTTACTCAGCTCACCCGCCCAGTTCATTATGGGTTTCGATGCGAATTTCCATTGCCTGTGCACTATTTTTATTTGGTCGATGGCCGGGTGGGCGGGGCAGTGCATTCATTTCATTCTGATGTGGCCAGGGTGTGGTGGCTGTGGGAGTGGGTGCCATGTTCCAGCTAAATGCTTCCTGGCATAATGAAACCAGGCAGCAGCAGACTTTGACATGGCCCGAGCACCGTATCTACATTCTAATTCGTTACAATTACATGATGAACAGCCTGAATGAACAAAGCCCCCCCATATTGCACTGTGGAATCTATCACAGCTAAGAATAAATGAAATCATAAATCGCATCCCCATCAATTAGGGGGAAGCATTCGAATACGCTTCCTTATTATTATTATTATTGGAATGGTTATGGGGCCATAAGCGGAACATGCTACACACATCCGATCCGAATGGGGCGCCGGTCCATTGGATTGCCTCAACTTTGGCATTCGGCATTTGAATTTAGTAACTGACACGAGCATCGCAACAATGGCCGCATATAGCAACAGAGCCCGAAAGAAGGCCATTACGGAGAATCGCTTCTTGGCGGAATTGCCACAATAAATGCTAAAATGTGATTGTGCTTTAATAGTGCCGCTTTCCACTCTGACTTCGACTATATTCTATTCTTCTATATGCTATATGCCAGGGAACATTTATGGCAATGTGCGGGGCTCCATCTGTGCCTGCACTAGACAGCACGTGCCAGACCGAGAAAAAAGGTTTCGTCCTGGCTAAAAAACTTGTCTGAGTCCTTTGAGTTTTGGCTTGTCACTGACCGAATTGGCGGCGCCTACTTGGCCAACTCTCCTCCGCATTTTGTCGCCTTAAAGTCTTTCTTGGCCAGTTTGTGTGAGTGTGTAAGCTTCGGAGTGGAATGCGTATGCAACTTTAATAGACTTTCTGTCCGAAGGAATCTGAGGCTACATGCAGCATTGCCTGATCCTGGGACAGCTGTCCTTCAGCGTTAGCTTTGACAGTAGGGTTTGTCCTGGCAAAGGGCGTGGGAAATACATATACATATGTATTCAAATCCACACATGATGTGGTTTGAGTCAAGACAGTGAACTAATGGCAGTGGGAAAACATTTTAAAAGCTTTGCTCAATTATTTACAGCGGTCAGGTCCCTTGACAAATATTTTAGTCGCAATTTCTAAATTATTTATGCAACAAAAATTATTTTTTCAATATTAGTCCCGAAATTGTACTAATTAACGAACATTATTATTCTGAGCTTTGTATAGAACCTTCTACCAAATTCCTACAAAGTATTAAGCTTTGAATGTTCTAATGTTCAGAATTATAATATTCTTTAGTACTTAACGAGTTCCTTGGATTTTTACAGAAGTGGTAATGAACGAATAATAAAACATTGTTTCAGTTAAGGATATTAATTATTTTATCATCTTTGGGTTACACGTCTATCAAACTCAAATGGTTCTTCCTTCATTAAAGGAATGGCTATTGCTTCTCAGGACACCTAAGTTTTTATTCATATTTTTCAATAGATAGAAATCATATATGGAAATTGCATAAGTAATTTAAATTTGTATTTCATACTGTTTTGAATATTTTTCTTGGTCCAAATGGAACTACTTTGATAACATCCGGACCTATGATGTTTCACTGTGATATATAGCAATTACTCTGCTACATTTTCAATATATTTTTAATTTTAAAACTTATAACAATTTAAATTTATTGAACATCTTGAACCTAACGGTCGATTCGGAGTAGAGCATCCAGTGTTTGAGCCGCTTTCCATGCTCCACTTATTACCACTTCGTTTCCATGCCGGGCTTCCTCGGAGCGTCTGTCTCTGTATGAATGTCGGCTGTCAATAACCATTGTGGTGCTCATACATTGCTCTTGTCTAGCAAATTGGTTCAGTGGATTAGTGGTGCGGGTATATATCTGTCGTTCCATGTGCTTGTCAGTGTGTGAGTGTGCCTGTCATTGTGTTGGGACATGACTCTGACAGCGCCACAAAATGGCGATCCACTCGCACCCGCACACTCGCTGGCACAATCTGAAGGTTTTCCTTTCCGTTCATTCTTTTAAGTGGCAGGCCAAAAAGGAAATAATTGGGCGAGCCACTGGGCCGAGCTCCTTCGCTCCTCGAAGGCCGCATCTTTCAAAATCTATCAAAATCTCGCTTGTGTGCACAATGAATCAAGCTGACTTTGGCTTTAAAGGGCTTTCCGCAAATGAAACGAAACGAAACGAGGCGAGGCGAGCACGCTTCATTCCATCTGCACAATTCACACACAGCCGTGTTAATCCGCACTAATTTGTTGGCCATAATTCACTGGCCCGGCCGAAGCCGAAACGCCGAAACCGAAAGCCAAGTCCGCAGGAGCCCCGGTCCGAGCTGAGCCATTTTCAAGTTGGCCCTCGTCCCGTTCGGCTAGTTTGCCATTAGCAGGGTGATGGATATCATGGAAATTATCCTTTTTAATTGACAGCTGTTATGTGGATCTGGCCAGCCTCAGCATTAAACCCTGATTACGCGCTAAATTTATTTTTTGGCCCACCAGTTCCCGCCAATAAAGTATAGCCGGATCCGGAGGGAGACTTTTATTGCCGTAACTTCTTGTTCTTGAATTTGGTCTCCAGCCGCATTAGGCTGGCCGTTCCGCCGGCTCTCTCCCTTTTCGCAGGCGATACTATCGCCGGCATAATGAAGGACCTCCCCCCGAGAGCACAGCATAAATAAGGCACGAATAACCGAATAGCCGATGCGAAAGCGGAACGAAAGAGTGGGCGATAGGGGATATGGCGAGGAAGGAAGGACAACAATGGAGACAGAGACAGCGTCGGGGATAACTAAGCCGGGCGGCCTTACGTGCGCAGGATTTAATCGATGGACTTAGTTTATTGTTTTCAAATTGAAATTGCAAATTCAAAGCGCAGCCCCCGCGACACTTGCCTCTCACTTGCCCAATAAATTTCGGAGCCTGTCCCCAGGAGCCGAATTTCTCCTCATAAATATTTCGCATTTCCCTCGTCGCTCGGTTATTAAATTCTGCAAGATTGAAGTTGAAAATTGTAACCTTTTAATAAGAAGTCCAGAGCGAGGAGGAAAGAACAACAGCACACGACGTAATTCAAATCGAATTGCAGAGCCCCAGTCTGGGCCTGACTCTGCTTTATGGCATCCCTGCCTCTGCCAGCCCACATCTCTGCTTCTTCTGGCCCTCTGGCACACCTTTTACTTTTATGGCAAAACAAGAAACTTTGCTGCTGCTGCCTCACCGACAAATATTTTTGGCACAAATTTCGAATGTTGCATAAAAACTTTGGCTATTAAATGAAAATAGAAATTGCCTTTTTCGGGGGATTCATTTAGTAACAACATGTTGTTAGTGGAAGCCTCGCTCTAAATAACTGAACTACGTAGCAGCAACTTTGCACAAGTTTCCTTGGCTACTGGAACTGAAGTTGACTGACCTTAGAAAGTCTCAGAAAATCCAGCCTAGTGTGAAGCTGAATGAGATAAGTTCCGAGTGAAGCCACATAAATCGACTAAAACCTAATCTTAATAAGTTGGATAATGTAAACAACACTAAACTAAAAAGTGAAAAGTATAAGATATGTTCCCGTAAAGCAACATAAAACGCCCTAGATCCTAATCTTAATAAGTTGGATAATGTAAACTAAAAAGTGAAATGTTTTATATATTAAAATGTAAGAGAAAAAGTAAAGTGTCTATGATGGAGGAAGGAAGTGTACCTTGGCAAGTTAAAGTTGTTATACTCTGATAGCTGTACCACAAATATATTCAGATTCTTACAAAGAGGTCATATAATCCTGGACTAAAGGATTTTATTGATATAAAAAAGACGACGGAAAAGGTATTCCACTTAGCGCTGCAAGCTTTGATACAAGTTTTAATATTCTCTGCAGGAGCTTCATCTTTTAATATAATATATAACCAACTATATTAAATAAGAATTTAAGAAAACAATCTTTCCTACATGACATAAACTCCAAATTAATAATCAAATACTTGTGGTTTGATCCTTAATGCCCTGAGTGTAATTACTGGATTCTTGGTATGTGGCATTATTTTGCAAGCATGTGTGTGCTGGCCAATTGCTCAATGTGAGAGATGTTGCCTTGATAGGCGACCCGGCTAATAAATGTAGCGATTACCATTTGTCTTGTTTTAGTTTCATAGATTTCCAAGAACACAAAATACTTGTCGCTTGACAGCAACGAAAGGATATTCCCGTGCGAGCGTGTGGGCGAGCCCTGATAATTTATGGCCGAGTGATATTTCAATTTGCCAAAATATATGTGACTACATTAATTTTGCTTTGTTTCTGATTGCAACTTTGTATTCAATTATCGCAGATGCGAAACCAAAGCATTTTGAGACTGAAGAGAAAATTTCCCAATCCGCCCGCTCTCTGCAGCTGCGCAACTACCACCGACCGAACTCTTACTTGGCTCTGGACAAATGAGCTTAACTAATTTCAATGCACATTTATTACCTGCCTCGGGGTAATTACAAATACCAAGGGTGTCGTTGGGTTCCGTGCGAGCTGTGTCCTTGAAAGTCCACACCTCCGAAGTCCGGCACAGCCTTCCTTCCTTCCAAAAAAAAAAAGAACGTTGAGAAAACTTTTCCATTTTCCTATCAATTTTTGCAGGAAGGTTTACACCTTTCAGGGAAAAGGGCAGGGAAGGGCTGTGTGTGTGCGCCTCAGGGCTACATTGGCGATGAAAGTTTGTCACAAAAAGAGCAGGATTTTCTGCCAAATCGAACCCGGCTCGCCTTGAAGGCTCCGCCTGGTGACAGACTTAACAGGCACACGCACTGGTGACCACGACACCTTCGACGCCCGGCTACGTGCGCAAAATTAAGAGCTTACTGCGACATGACCTTAAGTGTCAATTCATTGAAAATTTATAATTCGCCAGTCGACCATGAGTCTTGTGTAGGTTCGTCCTTTTTAGAGCGAGAAACAACCTTTAAAATAGTTTAAGGGTGAAAATAATTAATGAAGTCAAAGGGCTTAAATCGGTTTCAGGTCCTTTTGCTTATAATGGACCATGAAGGGGATTTAACCATTAGAAATCTTGTTACTTGGACGTTGAAAAAATAAATCCAGGAGTATATTAAATTGAGATCGATCGCTGAAAAGAGCGCCCAATAAATACGACGTCTTCATTTGCTGAGTTAATATTTCAAACTAATTCTTTATTTCAAAGTCCGCGCTTACGTAGCGGTCATGAGATCCTTAAAACTAGTCTTATCGCTAGACCAACGGATTGGTTAGTTTTTCCCTTACATGGGAAAATTCTTGGGCTCGATAGGGGAAAAACAACCCTCTCGCACATATCTTTAAATATATTCTGTGACCCACGCAGAGGTCGTATTACATCTCAAGTGTATTTATTTGTCTAGTGTACAGATCTGTGTTAGGCACAAGTGACCGCTGTTTAGAGATACGCGCACATGCGCTCACCAGATCACAGCTGCATCGATTTGTTACAGATCTATGTACATATGTATGTATGTATATATTTATATACGTATATATAAACGTGTTCATATTTGAACAATCGCTTTTTGAATTTCCAGTTTTCTTATTTTCGTTCTTCTCTGGATTCCTGTCGATTTTCCTAAATTATTAGCCTTTTAAATCTCTGCCTATTTAACATGATTTAGCTCACATTCGGATCTGTATCGGCCCACGGCCGATGCAAATAATTGCTCTTGTTCAAGTGGGAATCAATCAAACGAAAGCGGAAATGTTTAACATGTCAAACAGCTCATGATTTTCCCGAAACATTTGTCACATCCCTTGCAGCAGCTCGGATAAGAACAGAAAATTACCCTTCGCACCAAGAAAAGAGCCGGGTAAATATTTTATTCCAAATACTTCTACTCAAGCACTGCACCGTCTTTATCTGCTCCTCAGCATCTCGGATCGACTTCCACGCCCACTCCCAGACTTCACCTGATGCGCCCCCCGGACTATGCATCGCAGCACACTGACAAAGGCCCAGGACTCGCACGGAAAGAGGTCCTGAGAAGCCGAGAAAAATGGGGAAAATTCAACCTGCCTGCAGAGGGCGACGCTTTGCGGCATTCACGCCCCCTACTCAGAGCCTTCCCTGCCGTGTAGCCTGTGCCTGTGCCTGGTGGCTTGCCAATGCAACTTATGCAAATTTATTGGAAAATACTTCGTTATTTTTTTCCTCAGTTCTTTGCTCGCTTCGCTTTGCTGCAGAGAGAGAGGCGTTTCTCTTTTTGCGGCATAACTTTGAATACTCTTTTGTCGAAAGGGCTTGCTTACTTTGATCGGCAGTTGATGGGGAACGGATGCATGATTAATCCAAGAAATGTGAGAAATATTTCTAGATTTTTTGAGGTTGTCTATACTCTACTTTACTAAGTATGTTGCCTCACAAAAAGTTTGGTTTATCTCAGTAATATGTCTGCCACCTTATCAGTTAATATATTAATTGAACTTTAACTTTTGCACTTTTCCATGGTAGGAATTATAGACTCTTTAGTTTTTTTTTAGGGAATTTAATTTTCGACTGACGAAACTCGGGGCCCTTTCAATAAATTTTTTCTCCCACCGCTATTCTGCATTTTATTTATACATATCTGACGTCTTTTGCAGTTCGTCTTCAATTTTATTGTGGGGAACCGAATTGTGGGCGTTTTACATTTATTTTCCATTTGGAATGCAAGTTATTTCGCGGCGCAAGACAAAGGCTGACGTCTTTAGGTATGAAAAGCCTCTACCCTCTGCCATCACAAGGAAAAATAGCTAAGGTGGAAGAGTGGGCGGCCTTCACTTTGACTTCAGCGGCAAATGCAACTGCAACTGCAAACGCATCTGCATGCGAATCGGGGCTCTAAGCCCGCAAAGGGCAATTAATCAAGCTGATCCGTGGATTGCAGAGCAGCCAGCTCCTCATTTGCTCGGTTCATTGTTCTGGGTTGTGCCATCATTAATTCGTTGGCCAATTGTTTGCTCCGGCTGCCCCGGACTCCGCCACAGCCACAGCAGAGATGTTTACAGCATTTTGCCTTTGTCATCCTGGCCATTTTCCGCACGACAGCACAAACTATTTGTGCGGCATTTTTATTTCACTTTCTAATATGAATTGTTCCGCCCTAAGCTCCTTAAGCGGATGAGACAGAAGTGGAGTGCCCGACTCGCCGGACTCGGGTGTTCGGCGTAATTAATTATAACGGAATTCATTTATTTTCCTCTTTATGTGCGACCGAAATCTATGCAGCATCTTAGAAATGCCGTCAACAATTTTCCTCGTACTTGCAACTCGGAGATGTTGCTAATTAATGAGGGGATTTCTTTGGAATTATCTGGAAAACATTCAACTCTGGGGAACTTTGTCAATTCCAATGGGGTCTGAAAAAGTTTTAGAACGCAAGAAGTCAAAGTAAGGGCTTTAAAATGAAATACAAATCTTTTCTAAAAGGTTGTAAAATCACATATTACATCGTAAAAAGTAATTCTAAGATTTTATTGCATACTTTTAAGCATCCTTTAAACGGATTTCAAAACGGTTGTAACTTTTATAGCATTTTCGTATGCTTGATTTAAATATACGTAATTAGCTTATAAATGAAAATAACTTTGTGCACTATAAGATAACAAATTAATTAAATTACCCAAAAAAAAAAGTTCTAGTTATTTTTTTCTTATAAAATTATCTCCATTTAAGGAGGGAAAACTTTAGTAATCAAAAGTTGAACATATTGAACGATTCTTAGAGCAAACTTAGAGCAAAATATTTTATCAAACCAAATCTGGTGCAAAACCCTCCACCAAAGTCAAAAGTAAGAAATAATGTTAACATTATGCTCTACAGAATTTGTAATTACCTAGATGTGTAGTCGGGCACATTCGAAGTTTCGGAACGAACAAATTTGCCTCGGAGATAAATCTGTAACCCCTGCACAGCCTTTCCTAATTTGGTTTCCTCTGGTTACTTATCAAATCCCTCATTGACCTCAAGCCTGGTGAATTACCGCATTTTGAGGTGAGTCAGGACAACAGAGAATGGAAACTGGGGTTAACAACTGAGCGGGCTGGCCGGGTTGAAATGGAACCCGCTCCGGCCTGGGACATGGACGCACTAATTTGCATAAGGCCGGGGCTGGCAGATGGAGTGAATGTTGTAATTTAATTAGCTGCCACTTCCACTTCACTCAGTGGTTGGTATCAGTTGTTGCAACCTAATTGAAATTACCTGCGCTAATAAACGAGGGCGCAGGTGGATGAGGATGTGGCTGTGAACTGCATTTGTCTGCCATAGATCTTCGATTAAAATTCCGCCAGAGTCGAGTTTCTCGCACACATAATTGGAAAGCGCTTTTGACGGGTCGAAGCATCGACTGGGCGGGCCATCAATCAAACGCTTAGCGAGTACATCAATCGCGGGACTCCTCCATAGCTCCATAGTGCGAGTGTGCGCGGATAAATCACGGCAGCGACGGGCTTAACTACGTTGCCATCGCTACTGTTATCCGAAACTATTCATCAAAGGTCTGCCCAAATATTCGGCAATAGCCGGAGCTGCCAGGGCTGCCAGCGCTTTTTCCAGCTTCGATTCGATTCAAGTCTGCTCCGCAATTAGTTCTTCCGAAGGACCGGTAGAGGTGCCCATTAAATTATCATAGAAATTCAATTATTCCCCGACGCCGGAGCGGGGTGCCCTTCAAACGAATTCGATGGCGATGGCAAAAAGGGAATATTTTTTAATGGCCCGCTCGTAAAAATTCCGGGCATTCGGCCAGGTGAGCAATCGATCATAATACAATTTTTGATATCGTTGTTAAGCCCGCGGCGCGCATAAAACTCACATTATACTAAATATCTAATGACCAAAAAGTATGCACACCGAAATTTATATGCTTGCGGACGCCACAAAATTGCTGCAGCGTGCTCCATTAGCAACCGATCCGGGGGAGCATAGAAGTGGATGTGGATGCAACGCGGAACTTTCATCGCTTCCCTCGCGAGAGCGCCGAGCGCCGAGCGCCGAGAAGTATGCTATTAAAATTATACCTTGCTAAAAGGCGAAATTACAAGCAAAGTTAACAAGAGCGACTGCCTCATAAAAGTTTTCCATATTAATGAGCTACCCCCGAGCCCGAACCCGAAAAAACCCATCCCGTGCGTACGTAGAGCGCATTAAAACCGCTAAAACGGCGGCGGGGTGCGGATTGGGCGAATTCTGCGGTTGGTGACCATCTCCTGAGGGTGTCACTGACTGAGCCGGGTAATGGAGTTGAGTGAGTTTTCATAAGCCATTTAACGGTCTACAAAGCTGCTGTTGGCCACAATTTTCCAGCGCGAGATGGCCAGAGACAGCGACAATGTTGATTGGCTCTGAATGGAGGCCATCAACACATTGAATAGAATAAAGTTTGGGTGCTATTCCGGTGAAATTTATGCATTTTAATGGGTCCTCCAGAGAACAACCTGAGCTAGACTTGAAAGTCTGCTATATAAAGTGAAAACTGAAAATAGAGAAACTCTATTTAAATACAAGTTATTATGCACTTTAAAAAATTACCACTTGGTTTTATATAAATTTAAAAAACGTCTTCAAAAATGTAAGACCTATTATTTAATATTGATACATTATTTGAAGAACTTTTCATCAATATATCAACAATAACTCAACAACTTAAAATGACAAGGGCTTGCAATAACCCTTACAGCAAAGGATTTGTTTTTTAATTGGCAGCCAGTATTCATTTTTAACCTTTGCCCATTGTTTCCTTTTCGCAAAGTAGTCCATTATCTGTAATTACAGGCCGCGATGAAAAAATACATATACGTACTTATGCCGTAAGAGCACTTGACTTTTCTGCCACTATTTTCCCTTAATTTATCAATTTTTTCTGAGCCTGACAGTAAGTGAGAAAAGGGATTTTATTCGGCTTTCACAAGCAGCGTACACACAAGCAAATTAAGGCAGACTTCCGTACTTATATTTCGCCCCAACACGTTGGATATGTGTTTTCAATATAAAACGCCGACAAGGTTGCCATTTCCATTTCCCCGATGCCGAGGGATCCGCGCTGCAGGACGAGAAAGGCAGGATGCTCCTCATACGTTGGCTGCTATTTAAGCAACGTAACTTAAAATAATCGCACTCATATATAATCCGAGGCATGCAACTTTCAGATCCCGTGCCAATGCCACACACACTCCCGTCCGTCCCGTCGTGTGTATATATACATACCTATATATCCATATATATATTTGCTGCTCCTTAGCATAAGTAATAAATGTACTACGCCGCATGAGAGAAATCGCTTGGAATGGCAGGAAAATAAATTATCGAACTTCGATTTCACTACTCGTCCTTTCAGGACGTCGCCTCCGCTCCTCCCGCCCTTGCCTGCTCTATTTTCATTTTGTATTTTATGATTTTGTGCGCTTTTCGGTCTAAGGTTATAAAATTGATACGTAAAGAGAAAGAAATTTCAGCTGAGTTCGATTTCTCGGCCGCCTTTCCTCTCGCCATGGATAGTTTAAAGGAAAATTCAAGTCGCATAACCCACATGTATGGATGTTTAATGTGAGGAGTAACAGGATACCCCCAACATCGGGGGTGTTTGCCAGTTTAGGGCCTTTCAGGTTAGGCAAATATTATTATTTGCCTGCGCATTGGATTTCAATTTGAGCTTTGTCCGGCAAGGTCACGTCGCTAAGCGTTTCCACAACATATAGCACACATAGTACGGCTTAGTGAGAGCGTATTTTTCACAAATTGAACAATTGAACCAAGGAGCCAGCTCAAGGCTAACAAATTGAACGATGTCGCCTGCAGTCGACGAGTCGAGTTCAATTTGTGCTGCAAACTAACGCGAACAACACCAGTCTACAAATTCGACTTGACGAAAAATAGCTTTCTTATAGAGGACGATCTCTGTTTAGCATAAATTACGCCCTGATTAAATGCTGGGAAGTTAGCATTAAGGGCTAGAAACACGATTAACAATTGGCTCTACCTGGAAACACAAATAATATTGAATTGAAAACGAGTGCTAACTTCATAAATCGTAAAAAAAAAATCATTTGGGGTGCTACAAAAATCACTATCTTTTTAAAATCACTTTAAAAAGTACCTAAAAGTATGCTACAAAATGTGTCATGGTAAAAATAAACAAATTTTCACTGAATTTGGAATTTATTGCATACTTTTAGACACATTTTAAAGAGATTTCAAAACTCTAGTGATTGCTGTAGCACCCGTGATTACCATAATTGATCAATTGATTACACAGGCTTGAACTTGCGTCCATTGAACCCGCTGAACTCGTTAAGAAAGGAGAATATTTTTCGTGTGGACTAGTGTCGCTGCTCCTGTGGATGTGTTCGTCTGTGTGAGTATCTGTGTGAGTGTGGCTTTGTGTGTGGCTGGGTCATGTCAAGCAAACGTTCAACACCGTCTCATTAATCATGCCGGCCACACACACACTCTCTCGCAGAGACAACATGTGGCCTCTTTCTTTGTGTCTCTGCGGGCTGCAGCTCCCCCGCTTAGCCCACTTTTTCCGCTCCTTCCACCCCAGCTCTTGCTTTTTTTGATTAAAATTCAACTTTTGACTCTTGCATTGTAATGGCTGACATCATTTGCTTGCCACTGCTGACCACCTGTGCCAGCTCCTGGCCGGGGCACAGACAGACACACCGAGTATTAGCGAGCGGGCGGGATAAAGCTTTGTGTAACTTTCTCAGTTTGGTAATATCTTAACGCAAACAAAAAGCGAATCTGTGTTGGGTGAATTGCAAAATACGCTTACATTCAAGCGACTTGCGAAAAATGTATGGAACAAAAGCAAAAAATATCAAATTAATCATAGGACTAGATATTAAAGGATATTGTAAGGTTAAGTTCGCTTTTCAGATACTTGCACAGGTAATATCTCCGGTTTCTATGACCCTTAACATTTAAGTAACTAAATAAAATACTTCTGAATTACAAGCTTCACAATAACATATTTTATATAATTTCCAAAATATATTATGTATAATTTTGTATATATTTTATATTTTTTACATTCGCTCTAATAATTAATATGCACATATTAACCATTAATTCTCAATTAAGAAACATTCCTTAATTGTTTAATTAGGGCCCATTAATAAACAAATAAATACGCTTAATTCCCTTCGCCTCACTTAACACGCTGACTAATAGAATAATAAAATTGATTCAAATAAAAAACCTTACAATCAGGGGTGCCACAGAAATCGATAGGGTTTTGAAATCACTATAAACGGCGGCTAAAAGTATGCAATAAAATGTTTATGGCTTTTAATTCAGTGAAAAGTCTTTATAAGTGATTTCAAAACGCTAGTGATTTCTGAATGAACCCCCGAATGAGTCTGTTTCAAATTCATTGCCAAACTGAATATTTGGGTTGAACTTTTCTCCATCAAAACGAGTTTTATTAAAACCATTTCTGACATCTCTTCAACTTTTCACAGCCAATTAGTTATTGTGAGTGATTTTATTCGAAGCCAATTTGGTAGCGAATGAACTCCTTGCGAGAGGCACATCTAAAACACTCGGTCTGGGAAAGTTTTCCATTTGATTCATTCGTTGAGTTCTTTTTGTTACGGCTCTTGTTGTTGTGGCCAAACATTTTTAACTTTCCGCCTGCCGCGCGATATTTTTGGGGCTCGGCGCATTCATTTATTTAAAAAAGAAAACCTTTTCATATAAAGAATTCATTTCGGTTGCCTACTCTCGGGTCGTGGCGGGGTCCGGTCCGGCATTGTTTAGCTGTCACGTCCGTCATCAGCATCAGCATCAGCTGTCGGCCCGGGATGGAGCCCTGGACTGGAGCCCGGACCCTGTTTGGACCTACGTGCTGCGAGCCCTGCGGGAGTGTGTGTTTATGTGCGGTTCTAATGTTTTGCCGGCTTTCATTACATGCATTCACTCCTGGCTCACTCAAATTGCCATCAGCCGAGGACGAGATCTGTGCCGTTTGCATTTGACAAATGACAAACTCCACTGGCCTTGGACACACGCCGTCTCCCGCCGAAAACTGCTAATGATGTCATTAATTTTGCACAATTTTTAATGCGTTTGCAATTGGGTTTTTTGTTGCTCGTCCCTCTTTTTTTGCTGCGCTAAAAGCCTCTCCAAATGTTTGTGATAGAAATTGCACAAAAAGGATTCGCTTCTGGCTATTTTATTTTTGCCAGCAGTGTGGGTAAACGAAGGAAAAAGCATTTGCCAAGCAAATACAAGGCAGCAGCGTCAAATTTGCTCTGCAGCAATGCAAATGCAGCAACAGAAGCTTCCTGACTGGCACTTTGCCCCCTGGGCTAACGACTTTACCCCCGTTCTGACACTGCCAATGGCAATGGCAATGGCAGCCGCAAAATATTTGCGCTAATTGAGATAAAATACAATTTAATGGGCAAGTGGAGAGGGAGTCTCCCCCGTTCTATTACATTCGCACAGCACGGCCAAAAATAGTGATCAAAAATGGAGATTGTAATCGCTTTTGCCTCACTTCTAATAATGCGACACTCGTAGGGTATTCAAATTGCTGGCGACCGTGCCTGGGCAAAAAACATTGAAAATGTCATCAAAATTAAACGTATTTCAGATTAATTAAGGCTTGAAAATAAAAGTATACCACTACTCTTTGTTCAAAGGCTTTACATTCCAGTTTATATTATTTTGTAGCTAAAAGTATACCTCTGATGTGAAAGGATTATTCCGACTGAAGTACAACAACTCTTAGGTACAGAAAATAAAAAGTAGATCCTTTTTCCAGTGTGCTGCTGGACAGACTTTCATCAGACCCAAATTATCGAGCTGAATTCTTGGTGCCTGCAATTCCGAGCCAGGGAACGTAATATCTCTTACCAGTATTTGCAATTATTTGGCGTTGGTTCGGCCCTCTTTTCCTCCTCGCTCGCTCGACGATCCTGTTGGCCACATTAACCAAACCTCATCGCTCAATGTGTCAATTTTCGAGGCAGGACACCAGCTCAATGCTGGGCCAGAGGAAGGGCCGGGAAGAAGGAGAAAGAGATGTTGATGTAGCAGCCACTGCAACCAGATGTGGCAAAACAAAAGGCAACATCAGGCAGCGCACAGACACAGTTTGCCAATGACAAGCAAGCTGAAGACAACACAGCACAACAACTGAAAATTGACTGCATTTTCCCCATCTTTGTTTGCACAATTTTCAATATGCATTTTCGTGCTGCTGCAGCTGGAAAAAAAAACACACACACACAGAAAATGACAACAATAAACGGAGAGTTGAGCAACAATGAAGCCGTTTGCCTGTCTTGTTTCATATCTCTGGAAAACTGTGGCAAACATAACTTCCGCAGTCAGCCCCTCGATTCCCTGAATCGCTTAACCGCAGAGCTAAAAACTGGCAAAACGAATGGCAAAACCAATTGCTGCGAATTGCGGTCAACAGTTTTGATTGTTTTTGTGGCCAAGCCAAGGGTGCTCAGCCTATGACCAGCGCCCACCGTCCACCGTCCACCGTCCACCTCCCCCTGCTAACTGCTGTCTTTCGGTGGTAAACAATGCCTGTGAAACACTCACATCGCCGCAGCTGGCAAGCTGGCAAGCTGGATGCGAGCACTCGAACAGGAATCAAACAGAAACAGTCGGAAATTCCTCCAGTTTTCGTTATGCACTTACAATCAATTTGCGGCCATAAATTCAGCTGCCACGCCCAGGCGGAGCCCTGGTTTCCTCCGCCCCCCCGGTTTTTGACGCATCTTGTGCACGTCTGGGCGAGGCAAATAAAACCAGGACGAACCCAAAAAAGCCCGAAATCGAACGAGAAAAAACATAGCAAGCATAATGGCGACGCTTTACAACCCTTTGCTGCAACAAATAAAAATTTATGACTCTGCCAAGAGCGGAGCCAAAGTAATGTGTATGCTTATGGCCGAGGAGCAAATGGTGTAAGAAATGGTGCGAAATAAAATATTGGCTAATAATCGCATGATAATGCCGGAGGATTTGGCCCGCCGGCGGCCTGCGGCAAAAGTTCTCACTCGTTCACTCGGGGGACACGTTGCGTATACGCAATCCATTCTCCACTTTTGCGGGCAGTTAATAATGCTTTGGTTTATTGAGGGAAGGCGGTGGGCGGTGGCCGAAGCAGCATTAATAATGACAACTCGTTTATAGCCGCATCAAAATGGAGCCCAAAGCCCAGCACTCAAACTCGCCCTTCGCGCTTTATCCTAATTGCACTGGAGTCCCTGAAGCCTGGGTAAAGCTCGTGTGTGTGTTAGAGGGACTGAGGGCGAGTGTGTGTACCTCCTGTCATGGGTGTTTGTGTTTGCGTGGCCCGGCGGCAAAAGTCTGATAAGCTGGCAGTTCACAGCAAAAAAAAAAACACGGATGAGAGTGTAAGGAAAACATTGCAGGAGTTGCAGTTAAGTGCAGTTTCCACATCCTGCATGTCCTTGGCTTCGCGAGGGCGAGGGCGAAGGGCGGCGTTCGAGTAAGTGCCTATGGTAACTACAGCTCCGTAAGTGGAGGGACGTAAAAACTTATCCCAGGCCTTATTATCTCCCAGATAGGGCAAGCACCTCTGCAAGCTGCGCCTGGCAGTGAACTTAAGGGAATCTCCCACACCCACGGCTATAACTGAAGTATATTTTGATTTAAATATAATTTAATTTAATATTTGCTGAGTTAATATTAATATTTCCTAATACGGGGTGTTGCTTATTGTTTTCCCTGAGCACCCGCTAATCGATTCGAATCGAAGGAACAAGTTGTACAACTTCTAGCAACTCCGCTAACTTCATGCCTAAGACAATTTACATTTGAAGGACTCGGAACTTTCCTAGGGCAGGATGCAAGGACTCCACTGGCTTTCTTCAGAGACAAGCCCACGCGGCAGATCCGAGAGAGTAACTTGGCTTCGTGGTGCCGCCTTTGTTGTGGCTTCTCGCAGCGGCTGATTGCCGCTGTTGCCCCATCATTGTTGCACTGGCGGCGCTTCGGAGGTGCAACTTTCGCCCAAGTGGCAACTTTTAACGCTTTTAGCTGTTGATAGTGGTCGGAAAAGTTGCGGGCCAACTGTTATCGCCGCCTTGCCGCCCTGAGCACGTGCAAAGGCCCTAATTATGACACAAGAACTGGAGTCCCTGCTCCTGCACCAACTATTTAGCCCATAATTGTTCCAGAAATCGTTTGTTTACGCTTCACTTGCCAGGATGCCGCTTGTTTTTCCCCCCTTCCTTGCCCCGAGCCATGCATTTTTCATGGCATTTGTCTGAAGCATTTTTATTCCGGCCCTTCTGCCGGGTCCCAGGCACTTTAAAGTCGGTGGAGAGAAAAAAACAGAAACCAGAAAATAGAAAATAGAAAATAGGAAACAGAAAGGCAAAAAAGGCGAAAAAGCAAAAAAGAAAAAGAGGAAAAGCGAACACATTTCAAAAACATAAACGCACAAAATGTGTCAACCGCAATATGCTCGCTGTGTAAACAGGGCCGAGGCGGGCACATGCGGAAATCACTAAAGGCACTTCCTGCACCAGCAACAAATGCTATAAAAATCATGAAAGCAGCGGTGCTTCAGCCCCATTCCTGGTCCCGTTCCTCGCCACTCACCTACAAAGCACACATATAGATAAGCTAGCCACGATAAACGGGCGTTAGACCGGAGCCGAGGTCAATGGGTCGCTCCCGACGCGTCAGCCTGTCGATGTCCCAGAGGCCAGAGATGATCACGTGAAGTCGAGGGACACGACTTATCTCTTGGCCAGCCCCATGGGGATTTCGAATGAAGATCGGGCGGCAAATAATTTAATAAACATAGGGATTCATAAAATATATATAGAGCTGCCTTGCATCTTTAGGCAAATTTAATTTTAATCAAAGTTAAAGATTGCCTTTGAGTCTAAAAGGTGTGATGTTTATAGAATTATGTTCATTAAACCTTAATGCAGTTTACTGTTTCACACCTTTTCCTTTAAATCATCTTTAAAGCTATTATTCTTCTTTTCCGGTTAAGCTTTACAGGTCTGGTTTATTTTATTATGCTTTTTTATAAAGTTAAATTGTAATTTCGTTGCTTAGATTTAATAAGATATTTAAAGCATGCTTACCATAATTGTACAAACAGAATCTCCCTACTATCACCAAGGATTATTCATTTATAATGAAAGGGTAATGCCTTTTATTAAAAATTATGTTAACTAGCAAGAAGTTTTTTATTATAAACTTTTTTTTGCATATTTTTGTATGCAGTTCTCATTAAATTCTAAAAATCTTAAAACTAAACACACAAATTAAAAAATGTATATAAGAGTTTCCGTCCGTTTAAAAGCGAATACAAAAATATTGCACTCAGCGAGTGCCTGTTAAAGTTTACTGTCGTCAACCCGAAAGTATCCATACAAAAAGTTTCGCTCTTGGCCATTTCGTCGCATATGTTTTGTGTGCACCTCTGGCTGAGATCCTGTTTCTTTACTATTTTCCCCTCCTTCCTCCTGCTGCCTGCTGCCCGCAGATGTCAGCCATACTTGTCATAATGCGCACTCACACATATGTACGGGCAAAGGCATCAAATGCCGCAACACTTTGGATCTGAGTCGGGCATTCCACATGCCACAAGCCAGCGCACACACAAGCTCAAGACAGGGTCTCAGGACTGAGGACTCTCCGTATCCGTGTGGCACATTTCAATGGGAGCTCACGCACACATATATTCCCTCATTCCGGGCTCAGCCATGCAAAATATGCCAGCATTATAAAACTTCAATCTACTCTAAAGAACTTGTTTATGCCTGATTCGGATATCGACAGCCATGGAGCCGGGATAAGAGTGCGGTGGCCGGAGACGGGGCTCAATGGGATATAGAGCCAGCACGCTTTTTGACATCTTAGCCGGGCCAAAGCATTTTGCATGGCACACAATTCAGTCCGTCTCGTCCCGTCTCGAATAGTTTGAGCTGCCCTATTTAAATCTGAAATCCGAGCCGAGATAAAATATGAATGGACTCGCTTCAGTGACTCTCAGGTTATTCAATTCACGTAGGCAAAAAATATTTTACTATTTAGAAATTCCCAATATAAAGTCTTTGAGCAAATTCCTACTTCAAAAAAAAATATTAAATTATGCAGAAAAAAAAATATAAAATAAAATAAAATATACACAAAATAAAATTCAGTGTACTAATTCCCTGAAAGAAAGAATTTGCTTCGGTTTAATGTAAGAGTGACGTTTTTATATTTTTTCATAAGTAAAAATGTTCAATACAAATATAGCCTTTGAAATAATATTGTAAATTCAATTATCTTTACAATTAAAGCTTTAATTCAATGATTCATTTGTATTGTATGTTAATTAAATAGAACAGAACAATCTTTGAAACCATTATTTAAATAATTAAAAAAAAAGTTAGTATGTTTTTATAATGGAAAGACATGTTAACTTAACACTGATTTGGTATTTTATTTGTTATAAAACGTTGTTATTAAACCTATTAGAAACTTATACAAATGTGTAAATTAAAAAAATATTAATCTTAAATCGGTTAATGTCTTAAAGTCCGTTAATTTTATTTGCCGTTAAGCCGAGAGCTGCTGGCCTTGATTCCAGGAATAAATCGCTTGTCTCCTGCCACCTAACACACACTAAGCTCTGATTTCCAATGTCCGATAAAGTGTGTGCGAGTGTCAGGGGTCTGTGGGTCTGTGGGTATCTGTGGATTTGCACCCCGAGATGGCGATCAGTGCAGTATTTACTCTTGTATGTTTTCATTTGGACTCGGGCGATGTGAGAATATCCTGCGAACCACTGCCGACAGGCAGAGGCAGGGCGAGAGGGAAAGCTAAGCTCGGGCAAGGATAACAGTAAAAGTATGTCTAACCATCGTAAGCTTGTTCTACTGCTACAAAGCACACATTATGTTGTGCACAAAAGGAAAACTACGGTCCGAGCTAGTCTGGAAAAAAACAAAACAGCTCTGAGCATAGAACAATGTGGTTGAATTTGCGAGTAATTCCCTGTTATTATAGGATAAATCCTTTGCTCAGACTCTTTAAGCCTAAAATAATATTTATATTTTGATTATTTATGTAATTATTATTAGGCTTACAAAATGAAAATTAAATAATAATTGATGCCACTTAAAAGGATACTCTCCTCGTTTGAATTTTTATACCCGGCACCCAAGGGATACGAGGGTATTATAACTTAGTGTCAATCGAAAAAATAGACTCAAAGTGAGAATATACGTACTCAAATGATAACAAATAATGAATTTAAAAAAAATCCGTACTCAAAATGAGAGGCTTACGTATTTGAGAACACGGTTTCTCAATTTCAGGATGCTTAATTCTCTCTTTGTATGCTTTATAATGTTTTATAGCTTAAATGGGTTATGTTGACTTGAATTCCTTCTTAGGTGATCTTCTGACATACTGACAGGAATAGTTTCCAAAATTTTCAGAGTGATCCCAGCACAGTAGGCCATTAGAGCCATTGCTCTGATGACCTATCAATATGGCCTTTTAGTAACTAAATCGTGTGGCTATGTGACTCCTTGTCTGAACAAATTTAAACAGCCAGATAAAGGCAACAACAGGGGAGTCGATTTTTACTGCTTTTAAAAGACAACCGATCCCTGAGACTGTAAAATTTGGTGACAACATTCCGCATATCAAGTTTGGCTCACATAACATTATTAAAGATGCATTTCTGTAGGAAATAAATTTAAGTATAATAAAGAGTCTTAAGCGGACGTGCTTACAAAGTTTGAGTACAAATAGAATATAAACATTGTAGTTACTAAACAATAAAGTTGCTGTGGCAGCATAAGTGTGTGTTGCTCAACATGTTCTCAGCTATATTGGCCTAGCATTATTTTTTGGCACCTTTCGCCTTGTAGGATTTAAGCTATTTTTATATGCACACCTGTTGATTTATCCAAGACCATCGGTTTTATAATTTAGCTCACAAAGAAGAATCAAATTACTTCACCTTACTTACCCCTTAATCCCCATAGACCTCTTGCCTCCAAGGGGTAATCTACAATAACGCACAATAGTAACCTTTAAATCTAAATTTTTGGTTTAAACAACTCGAAGATTTATTTCACTGAATTAATTACATTGTAACTTTATAGTCTTACAATCAACTTAGGCATAGCTTCAAACAGTAGTGGAAAAAGCGTAGATACATTTATAGATACATATATAATACAATGTTTGGCAATACAATTGCCTTAAGTACAGAACAAATAAATTGTTTGAATTTCTTTTCTCATTCTATTTGGCACAAAGGACTCCTCTGCTACAGCTACAGCTAAGGAATTTTCCGAGTTTTTGGTTTTTAAGTTGCCAGCCGTATGGGGTTTGGTTCGGAACTGGGACTGGGATTCCAGGATTGGGAAAATATTTACAATGAGAATGCAAAATGTCAAAGTTGCATTGCATTTGCATTGAATAAAACATAAAACAAATCTGGCTGCCGAGGAAAAAGCACTTTAAGAGCATTTTTGTTATAAGCACACAAGAATACCAAAGTTCCCTCGGCAACAGAAAAATAACCAAACCAAAATTGTATTTCTATTGATTTAGCCGCCCCCGCTCCCCCTCCATCCGTTCTGTTCTGTTTGCCTGAGTGGAAATATAAAAATTACTTCGTTTACATCCAACAGCAAGGATAACGTTGAACCGGGAGGAAGGGAGAGCCAGGCCAAACGGGTCACGCAACATCCTAGACAAAGTAATAACACTTGACGCACGTCTGCGTTTCCGGCTTGTGTCCGGCCAAGGAACGTGTCCACACAGAGAGAAAGTAAGCGAAAAAACATTAAGTTTTTAGTATTAATATAAAGTATAGAAATAAAGAGTTTCTTAATTAGATTTAAATAAAGAATGAGTATCACACAGCCTTATTAAGCAGATTATCACTTAATATATAAATTTATAGGCTGTGAGATGCTAATTTTTTATTTATTATTACATTTTACTTGAAGTTTGTAAGTTTAAAAATAACAATAACAAACTTTAAAGAAAGTGGTTGTGGATTATGGCTATTTAATCAATATTAGTGGTTATAATGTCTCTCTGTGTGGCTCCGGTGGGGACTCGGACTCCCTCATCCGTCCAAAACCTCTACTCAGGTGGTGAAAACTAGACGAAACTCTCCTGACGTGTTAAATTGAATTTGAGCAGCGCCGGCGACGACTTGGCCTTGGCTCTCGAGTTGGCACTGGTCTGGGTTTGGGCCTCGGGCGTCTGGTGGCCACTGGAGAAGGACCCCACCGGCGTGGGAGTGGTCAGCAGCTGCTGCTCCTGCTGGTGGACGCCGAGCATTTGTCGCGCCAGCTGGGATACATCTCCGGCATGGCTGCTGTCCAAGTGCTGCTGCTGCTGCGGCGAGGACGTTGGCTTGAGGGCCAGGGACTGGCGCAGCAGATCCGGCAGATGCCACTGCTCCAGCAGCTCCGCTCCCAGGGTGGGCGAATCGCTGGCCAGGCGCGTCAGCGTGTACAGGATGGTCTTGATGCTGCGGCGCTGGGCATCGCTCTCCGCACGTGAGCCGTAGGTCTTGTAGAATTCCGTTTGGTACACGGACGTGATGAAATTTATGATGACGCCGTTGGCCAAGTGGCTGTGGCACTTCTTGTTCAGCGACATGTTGTGCAGCATCCCAACGATCTGCTCCTGTGCGGATGATATAAAGCAGAGGGGAGGCAAATGTTGATGAGTAATAAATAAGCAACTCAAAGTGGGGGATATCTACATGTGACTGTGTATGTATATAGGCGGTGTGCGGCTGGCCAAATGAAAAATCGTGGCCAAGATTGCCAAAAAATTGCTTTGCAAATGCACAAATAAATTTTACGAGCCACGGCCCAAAAAGCTTTCAATAAAATTGCCCAAAAAAATTGCAGGAAATCGATCCAGGCGGCACAAACCCAAGGTCAGGTTCGCCTCCATTCCGCTCACACGAAAAAAAAGAAGGGAATGAATGATGCCAGAAAACGCCTTTAAAATGCGTAGAAAATCCTACGAATTCTTTCTAATAATTTAAAAATATTATATATTTAAATTGTTTTTGGTGATTACTTTCAATTGAATTTAAATTAGTTTAATTTTTGCGCTTTGTAATGCATTTACACATATGTATATAACGAATAAATTAGCTTATTAACATAATTTTAATTGTTGATTTCATTGCTGCATACGAAGGGCTAATTTATGTCAGGACATAAACATTTTATTGGCATACCGCCTGGTTTGTTGGAATTTTGTTTGCATTAGCATTAATTTTAATAACGAAATTCAGGAGTAAAATAAGGATAAACATTACTGGCAACCAAAATAATAAATAATCTGAATTATATTTATAATAATTTGTAAGATATGAAAGCGCTTGAAAGATATGATTCTGGAATTATTCTCCGATGAAATTCTATCTCTTTAATTAATACTTACGTAGAGAAAGACACTGGTGCCGCAGCTCTGGTGTTCCAGGGTGTCAATCAAGCGGAAGATGGCCTCGTTGGACATGATGGAGTAGTGCGAGGTGGCCTCCATTCGGCTCAAATTGTTCAAGGCGGCGGCGCAGAGCAGTAAGGTCTGGGCGCAGCAATCCGGCTGCAGTAGGTCGGCCAAGCCGGCCACCAGGCTCTCGGCGCAGTCCCTTAGGCCCGGCACTCGGTGCTCTGATCCGTGCCAGGCGGCGGTGATCTGGGCCAGCAGCGATACCGCCTCTCTGCGCTCGATGGCACCCCGCTCGCCGGCGGCTTCCACTTGGAGGATGTCCCTCACTATCTCGATGCCGCCACAGCTGCCCAGCTGATTGATGGCCTGGGGGGCGCAGCACAAGGTAGCCAGCGCCCGGAGAGCCAGCGCCCTTACAGAGCTCTGCTTGTGATCCAGGACGACCACCAAGAGAGTTCGCACTGCCTCGTTTTGGACGAAGGCGTCGGAAAGGGAGGCGAAACCATCGTAATCGATGTTCATCAGGGTGGCCACCATGTTGATGTTGGCCCTGAGCAGCAGATCGCAGCGACTCTGCTCTATGCTGATCACCAAGACGCGGACCAATCGCTCGAAGATCAGGCGCAAGGTGATCAGAGTGTGCCTCTTCAGCAGCTGCACGTCGTCCAGCAGGGACTCGAGGTTTATGTAGTGCTGCCGCTCCAGGGAGTACCTTGTGTCCTTGCTCACCGTCCTGATCTGCTCGAGGTGCTGCTCGTAGCGCCTCCTCTCGATCCTGGCATCGTTGAAGAATATGGCCCGCCGCTCCAGCGTGGAGGTGAAGTCGTCCAGGTGGGAGAGCAGCTGGGTGGCTCCGGAGAGGGCCTCCGGCAGGGAACTGGCCTGCAGTCCGCTGAGCACCCGCTCGCTGCGCTCGAAGTGCACCTGGAGCGACAGGGCCTGCTGCTGCAGCTGGCGGACCAGCTTGCAGACCGCACTGGTGGTGATGGTGTAGTTCTTGTACGCCTCCTGGACAATGGACTTGTGCTGCAGGGTGCACATCACCTCCGGCTGTCCGGCCCAGCGCTGCTCCTGCATCCAGCTGGCCACGGGCTCGGGCTGTTTCCTTCCCTTCTTCGCAATCCTCGAACGATTCTTGGGCGTACTCGTGCTGGCAGTGAATCTCAGAGCGCTGACTCTCAGGGGAGAGGGCTGGGGCTGGAGGGTCTCGTCCAGCCCGGCAGCGCCAAAGGTGACGGTCTCGTTGTTGTATGGCGGTGGTGCCTCGCCCAAATAAACGGTCTCGTTATTGTAGGGCGGCGGTGGAGCAGCCTCCTCCTCGCTGGCCGAACCCTCTTCCGGTTCCGGTTTGGCTTTGCGCATAACTCGCCGACGGCGCCTCACCGCCGGACGTGGCGGCGAATCCTCCTCCCCCGTTACAAGCTCCGCCTCGTCGTCCAGCTTTAAGCTATCCAGCTGCTCGAACAGGCGGCTGCGCCTAGCCGCCAGTTCCGCGTCCACGGCATCCTCCTCCTCCTCGCCGGATTTGGCCTTGGGCGTCTTCTGGCCGCTGGTGAACGAAATCCGGCGGGAAACACTGATCATCGGCGAGTAGAACGAGGAGTTACCCACGCGACGCACCACAGTTGGGGGCGTAGCCACCGAACGCACCGAGGTGGGCGTGGCTGTGGGCGTTTGCTTGTCGTCCGACTGCGGCGATTGCGGGGACTGTGATTGCTGTCGATGCTGCAGCTGGTGTGATTCCTCATTGTCAGAAAATCCCGAATCCTGCGGGGAAAAGGGGGAAAGAATGGGTGTCCATTAGCATATTGAGAAATATTTATTGTGAGAAATTTAAAGTAATCTGAATAAAGATTATTAAGGCCGGTTTCTGCCCTCACAGTCAAACTGCTGACAGCTATCTGTCCGGAAAATAAAAGCATCAGATAAACCAAATCGGTTTTCTGTCCTCCTAAAATTAATCTTAACGTGAAAGAATAACATATTTCTGTTAACTACTCTGCTAACTATCGATTATTGCTGTAAAGCACCGAATTGTGCTGTAAGGCGCAAGTACACTGTTGTTTTGGTATCGAAACTAGTCAAAAGTGCAGTAAATATTTTGTTCTCTTTAATTGGCTATCGGAAAAGAGATTTTCTTTTGCGTGCCGAAAAATATTTTACAGGGGGTCTGGGTCCTGGCTAAAATTAACCTTCACACCTACATGATAAGGGCCGGAAAATATTTATTCACATTATAAATACAAAAACCGAAAAGTGCTTTCGATTTTCTAAAATGATTTCTTGGGCCGCTTAAAATTTAGTTTTAATTAAGTAATTAACTATACTTAAAAATCTTTATAATTATACCATTTCAAAAGAAAGTCTGTTAATTTATGCAGATATAGCCTAATCGCAGATATCTTCAAGTCAGATTAACCTAACGCCTCTGGGGCACCATCAAATGGACTGCAAGAATATGCTCACCTGACTGCGCAGACTGCCGGGACTATCGTGTTTGTGCCAGGAGAGCTTGGAGCTATTCTGCTCGTCCTCCACCTCCTGGATGCAGGAGAGATTGCCCAACGGGCCGAGGGAGCTGGGCTGCCTGGGCTGTGCGGCGGAATGGCTGCCATTGAAGCTCGAGTAGAAGCCGCCGCTGGTCAGGGAGGACTGCTCCGAGCCCCACCATACCTTGCTGTAGCTGCGCTGGAAGGAGGACATGCCTGGAATGGAGAAATGGAGAAACGAGAGGAAATCAGTAGTGTCCATCATTTAAATAAATTGGACTCATTCGTTTAACAGGCTTAAATTCATTAAATTTAATGCAATTGCCGCTTGGCTGGACTGGATTCATTGCCAATACACCAACACACCCGGGTTATTCCGGGGTCATTCCTCCCGGAAAGAGTGGAGGCACACACAGAGACATCAGGGAGCACACACATGCCTGAACACTGGCGTAATATCCGTTACAAAAAAATTAAATTTCCGCCCAGCCGATACAAATCATTATTTTAATCAATGAAATGCTGCCGCACCCGCACTAGCTAGCATTTTAAATTCAAGCTCGCCTCGAGTGATTTAAGGACCCCGAAACTTGAAGGAGACCGGAGGCCGGAGGCCGGAGTATCGGGCCATCAAAATGACATTTGCCATATGGCCGGCCAACCGTTCCACTGTATACATTACTGTGCAATAATTTCTAAATAATTGATGTGAATGCCCCAAATTGTGGGCATTTATGCAGATTTTACAGGCCAAATCTGTTGAGTTATAAGCATAAAGAAGGGGCGGTCACCTGGCCCATGTTGCTGGCTGTTGCCTGCTGGAAATGCAAATGGTTTTCTCGGGGGGCATGGTAATGGGACTGGGACTGGGACTGGGAACTGGACAAAGCATTCAGTGTGGCATCGGGTCTCTATTATGCAAATGGAATAAACTAATTATGCTGCGAAACAATTTTCGTGTGACATTGCAAACCGAACTCGTGTTTTATTTTGTTTAATTTTGCGTGGTTTTTGCACTTTGCAGTTTACATATTTATTAAACTTTGTTTTCGCCATAATTACATAATATAGCCGTACATATGCGTACTAACTGGTGTGTGGGTGTGTATTTGCATAGAAAGGGACTTGTTGGCAGCACCTCGGCGAGAGAGTGTGCAACTATTTATGTTATGCATGAGTGGGGAAGTTTATTTTGCATGCCCAGTGAACTCTGGCCCCTCACCCGCTCACCCGCTCTTGGTCTCTATCACTCACTCTTTTTGGCCCACAAATGGCGTTTGGTCAACTGCTGTCATCCCCCCACAGAGCAAATATTGACAAAGTGCTTGTTTCAAGTAAACAAAATAAAATAAATAAAGGACGAAATTTATTTTTTCGCCTGCATTCTTCCCCATGGTCAGCGCACACACACACATTAGCGTGCACATTCGCCACACACGCATATTTATCGAATTCATTAAGCAATTAATTAAAATTATATTCAATTAGTATAAAGAGCACGACAATAAAAACCAAATACAACAAATATTTGCTGCCCTGCCCACTCACTGTTTAATGCAAAAAATATTTAATGTTTCTAACGCATTTCGCAGTAATAACATCGTTTTTTTGGTATTTTATGTAATAACTATTCCTTTAAATATATATGTGAGAGTCGCCTATACCAATTCTCATTACTTTCTCTTGAATTATAATTACTTAAAAGTGCAATAATTCTAATACTCGATTTTAAGATATATTCTTTTTATTGTCATATATTTTTTTAGGGTTTTAAGCTCTGGACCAGTGTTGCCCACAGCCCTGACTCACGGGTCACTAAATTTCTCTGCCTTGCCTCTGCCGGCACACGCACAGTATACACAGAATGTAAATAACGGACCATTGCGGTCAAATATTAATATTGTAATTCTATTATTTTTTGAGTTAAATAGCTATTTATTTAGTTATAGCAAAAATTTAATTCTTACATAGTAATTTATGGTCTATAGACATATAGAATAACCTCTCATTAAAATTAAATAAGCTTTGACAAATAATGAAGTTATTTTTTGTTTACCAATAATCTATATCATATAGTATATGTCCCATATATACAGGGATGCCCCAGAAATCACTACAGTTTTGAAATCAACTTACTCGGTGGGTAAAAGTTTGCAATAAAATGTAAAATAAGTAAATTCTGTGAAAATTTGTTTAATTTTACGATTTTTACATTTTGTAGAATGCTTTTTGACATCTATTTAAGTGATTTCAAAACGCTAGTGATTTCTGTAGCACCCCCGATAGATTCTATATATGCTTGTAAGCTCTATAAAAACTATCCGATATTTAAGTTTAGTAAATCATAGGCTCAGCACTCAGCAAAGCTCCCATTTCTCGTTAATATGCCACGAAGATCCTTTCGAAAGTTCGAATTACAGGGTACACAAATTAAAATCACTGTCCCTGGGCCTTGGGCTAATTAATGGAGAGCTCTGCTAGCTCCCTGCCCAAGCCAATTTCGAGCCGTGCGAAATCCTTTTCACTGGCACAATAAATATTGCACAATTGACGCCGGCTGACCGGCTGGCTGGCTGGCGGGAAGGCTGAAAGAGGCTTAACAATGCAGCAAGGCGATAAAAATTAACGGTGCTTAATAGCAACATTGAAAATCATTAAGTGATTTATGGTCAGCCGCAGACAGAGCCCCAATAAGTGTCAGCGCCCGGAAAACCCCCGAAGGACACTCGATCCGGCGATACGGCGTGTAAAATGTATATATACGTATATTTATTTATCGTTTCGTTTATTTACATGAGCATCTTAGAATACGTAAACGCACTTTATAATACAGCAACATACATATAGATAAGGACAATAACTGAGTTTCTCCTCGTCCTCTTCCACCGACCATCTCAATTTCGTCTAAATAGTTCGATTCCCGTTCACAATGATTTCGAAAATTAAAACAAACTTCAGTTAAGGCCACACACAAATACAAGAACAGAAAGAACAACCAAAAAACGTAAAGCCAAATAATATTTATAAATTTTCCTGGGCAGGGGCAGCCCCCGGGCTGCATGTGTGTGTTTGGGGGGCGGCTGAGGGGCGTGGCTGGTTGGCAGTCAATTAGCACAGGCGCCACATAAATTTTAATATCGAATACGTATTCGTTTTTGGTTTTTGTGTTTAATCAAGATAAACGAGCTCGTTTTCAGTATTTTTTCGCGATGGGAGAGAGGCGCTTACACCTTGCCAGCCCACACACCTGAAGGCTATACATGTAGGCATACCCCCTGGCGGACCATGTCCCAGTCCCGCTGCCAATCTCAACGCGGCAGGTCGTTGAGCACGAGCGTGGACGTGTAGCTGGGCGCCTGGATGTGAGCCGTCTTTGTGGTCGTCATCGTGGTGGTCGTCAGCGTGACCTTGCCGTTGACATCTGCATGTACCTGCTCTGCCTCGCCTTCCGGCGCGGACAGGATCTGCTCCACATAGCCCGTTGTCACCTGGACACTATGGTGGGCCCGATTCAGGGGCGAGCGGGAGCCACTTAGTCCCGTTCCCGCGGACTCGTCGTCGCTGAAGTCGCTGGTCCGCACGGAGCTGTCGTAGGAGTACTGGGTGTGATAGGTGCTGCTGGGCTCCCCGCTGCCGCCCGTCGTGCTGCTACTACCTGCTGGGGCCGCTTCTATCTCGCCCTGGTTGTTGTTCGACTGGCTGTTGCCGTTGCCGTTTTGTTTCTGCTGACGCTGCAGCGATGTGGTGGACGCGGCGGTAATGTCCTCTTCGGAGATGTCGTCGAAGGCCGGCGGCGGCGTCGACATGCCCGAGAGCATGTTCAGGACCGCTTGCCGTCCGGCTGTAGGGGTGCTCAGCGAGGGCAGACGCGAGGCGGGAGAGCGCAGCTGCGTTGCCGATGTCTTGCGCTTGGAGGGGGAATGTTTCAGTGGAAATGTGGGCGTCTTCTTGAACACCTGCTTGGCCATGGCGTCCTGGAAGCGCTTGGCGTAGAACGAGGGCCGGCACACGGACACCGTGTCCCCGTTGTAAAGGATGCTCTTGAAGGTGTGCTCCAGCTTCTTCTCCAGGCGATATGACTGCAGGATGTCGATAATGCCAATGTATAGGATCAACCTTTCGTCATTTTCCGATCGAGCGGGTATACCGCCTGAAGGCACATCCTCGTCCTCCTCCAGAGGCACATCCATGTCAGCTGTAATCGATTCCAGAGCCGTGGAATGAGCCACTAAACGCTGACGATTCATGCTGCGAGTGCGATTCAAGGCTGCTCCCCCCGTGGCGGCAGAAGTGCCCGGGATGGAGGCGTATGAGGCCACCGCATGGAGTTGATTCTGATCCGCCTCCGGGGCGTCGTCATCGGGATTCAGGGATGAGGGGCCCTGGCTGGCGCTCTCCTTGCGCTGCAGCTTGGCCCGAGCGTTCAGAATCCGCTCCTCCCGCTTCTCCTTGGCGGCCAGGTCCAGATTGTGGATGCCCACCAGCAGCGAGTAGTCCATGATCTGGAAGCTCTCGAGCACCATGCAGTCCCGCTGTATGGTGCGCATCAGCGCGTTGTACTTGTCCGTCTCAAGGAAAATGCCGTTCGGATGGTGCTCAGCAAAGTCGAGGTCCTTGAACGTGGGACTCGCCTTCTGGCGCTCCGCCTTTGAGGCCTTGCGGCGGAAGGACGAGCCCTTCAAGTCGTACTTGGCATGCATCTTGATGTCCGAGGGCAACAGGTTGTTCATGGCCACCAATCGCACGTTCTTCGAGTTGTAATGGAAGCAGTAGAGCCCGAAGAACTTGGGCAGCAGGGTCCGGGGATTCTGCGAGAGGTTCATGTAGTAGCCGGGCAGCAGCTTCTGCAGGAACTCGCACTCCTTTTTCTGCACCGTCTTGATGATGAACTCATCGTCGTCCGTCAGGTAGAAAATAGAGCCGGAAGCCCCCGGGTTGGAGAGCTCTCTCAGCGGCGAGGCACACATGGACATGAGGAAGTCGTCGGGGGCGATGCCAAACAGATCCCGGAAGTAGCGAAAGGCGATGGGCGCGTACACCTTGAACCGGAAATCGCTGTAGTGGTGAGCTGGCGTGATGGAGGAGCCATCTGGCGGAAACGATATGGTCTCCATTTCCCAGAAGTCGTTCATCAGCAGATCCCTCTTCGGCTTGCTGGCCAGACTGCCCACCGTGTGCTGGATGCCCAGCTGTATGGAACCCATGATCTGCTTGGACTGGATCTTCTTGTAGGTCACCTCGCCGCCCTCGGCCACCCGCCGGTGGCCGATCTTCTTCTCGTGCTTGCCCCCGGTGGTGGAGGGGTTTCGCGAAATACTGGCATCCAGCGTGGAGCTGGCACTCCGTAGCTTCGGGGCCGGTGTCTGGTTGGCGGCGATATTGTTCAGCTCCTGTTGCAGCAGCGCCGTGGTCTCCTGGCCGCCGTGGGCCAGGGCGGCGTCCCGGAAGAGCTGGCGGGATGTGCCCGGCTGCAGGTTCATCGGCGGCGGCGGCGTTCTGGGCGTCCGGGGCGTGCCCTCCAGCTCCTGAATGGAGTTGCCAGTCGGGGACTGTTTCGAGGAATCAATGATCTTAACAGGCGTTAGCAGGCTCTTCCGCTGCAGCTGGTTCTCCTCAGCCTCTGGCGGCTCCTGTGGCTTCGCGTCATCCTGCTGCTCCTCCTCCTTGCCCACCGGCTGCAGCTCCAGTTCGACGCGGGTGTCCATTCCAGCGCCGGTTACTGCTCGCTCTCTGCGGAGGAGAAAACCACTTATTGCAGTGCTGCTCAAACTGTACAAAAAGCAACAACAGGCAACGCTTTCAATGGCAGCTCGCGTAACGCGAAATGGCGAGTGTTTTGTGTTCTCTGTTTTCTGTTTTATTTTTGTTTTTTCAATGGATGATGAGTCAGTGTGAGATGTGAGATGGGCTTGGGCCAATGAGCGAATGATTAAGCATTGGAGCAGCAGTCGGCACGGCACGTTCGCCTTCTTTCGAGCTTTCGAGCAGCTGCCGCCCACCACTGGCAACAATTGTGTGGCTTATCTTTTGTTTACGCAATGAAGAGCAGCTGCAACAACAACAACAACAACAACAACAACGGCAACGGCAGCAACCGCACCAAGGCAAACACTAAGCTTTTATCGAGAAAAGTAATTAGCACACAGTGGCTGCAAAACCGCCGACTGGCTCACAAACTGTTCACAAGTGCATGCAAATAGCAGGGAAATCGGGCGAAATCCCATGAAATCACTCATTACGAATTTCCGAAATGCAGGCAAAACAGGTAACAAAAACAGACGAACCATAATTTCGATTGTTTGCATATGGGAATCCTAAATAACCGACAGACACGTTCGAATGCATAAACAAACGTTCAACCATACACGCAGAGAAAATAAATAGGACAACTTAATACCCATCAATATCAATATCGTCACTTATCGGAATACAAAACGAAAGCTTTCAAGGGATAACTCAAACAGAATAACAAACTATATTTACACCTAAAATAAAACGGAAAGCCAAGGCCCCAATTCCGAATAAATGACATTTTGCCATGGAAATTTGTGATTACAAATTTGTTACTCGAAGCGGATAAATAAATCGAATTACTAGCAGCTTATGTTTTGGGTACAGACTGAAATTCTAACCCTCTTCACAAATTCCTCCGAAAAACTATCCATTATTTTCTCTCTCTGCTCCAACGAATGGCAAACGTTTGCTGAAAACGCAAACAATTAAGGCCGAAATCCTCAAAATTATTATAGGAAAGTCATTATTTTTGCGTGTGTGTATTGTGGTATTATTTCGAAAAATGGAAAATGAAACCAAAACATGGTCATGGGCGTAGAATCAGAGCGGAAGGGGTTGTACGGGGGGCGGAGGCCATTCAGCTGGCTCGTGTGGGTTTATTTTCGTAGATTGTCGCTCGGCGGATATAGCGGCGGCATCTCCTCTATATCTTTCCCTCCTCGTGTCTTTTTAATATTTGTCGCACGCATGACAGGCCAAATAATAATAAAAATAATAAAAAAAAAAGGAAAAGCGAAAACAACAACACTTCGAAGTGCTTTCGCAGCGGAAAGTTTTTCCCGAATTTATTCAGTGAATGAATATGAAATATGGGCTTCCCTTGGGTGATAAGCAATATAAACACTATTTTTCATTGATTAGTAATACGTTGGCACATAACAGGCGCTGCTAATGGGTCTGTTAACCTTCCAAGAGCGGTTAGTTTGCTGCCGCTGTTGTTGGTGTTGCTTTATCCATTGTTGCGGTTTTTGCCTTGGGCATTTTTTAACGATGAGCTTGCCAATAAAGCGTTTTGCCGTTTTGCTTTATTCGTGAATTAATTAGCGTACTTACACACAAACACTTGAGATTTAAATTACGGCGCTCCCAAAGGTCAACTATCCAGCAACAAGTACATGTGCCCGACGCTCTCTCGTTCTCTTTGTGTATCTGCTGCTGATCGAGGCGAGTTTATCTTTCTCGCTCTCCCTCTTCCGTAGTTGTAGTCGCTGCTGTTCTTCTTCCTTCCCTTTTGTTGCTTTTCCTTCGATTTCCAGTTTCCAGTTCGGGGTTCAGTTGATAAATTGCTTTCATAATTTACAACAAACTCAACGAATTCTCTGTGCGCACCTTTTGTGTCGGTGTGTCTGTGTGTCGGTGTTTCCGTGCGTGTGTTTGTGACTGGCGGTGACGTCGTCTTGCGGCAATCCACTTCAAAGCGGTCGCATTTTCACCTGTACTTTCCGCCGCCCGTCGCTCGCGAAGAATGGGAAAAACTCTCGACTTTTCCTGGCAAGTGCCACCCGAATTTGTAGCCGCGTCTGTTTCGTTGTTGTTGTTTAAATATTTGCGATTTGCAAAAAAAAATTCACTTTTCGGCGATCAGAGTGTGGCCAGATGAAAATCTAGCTTTCCCCTAAAAAATCTCAGAGTCGATATTTGCCCCTAAAAAATCCAAAACAAACACGTAACGATCTACAACGTAAGTGAACAAAAACGTGAAGATTTACGACGTAAGTGAACAAAAACGTGAAGATTGACGACGTAAGATACTATCAGTGTGACTGTTTTGCGTTAGAAATTCAGAAAATTCAACCGTAAAAAGGGTTGAAAACATTGATGAAAAGGCGGTAGAATACCATAGCAATACAAATTAAAATAATTTAGAATATATTTATTGTTTACATTTTTGAGAAGTTTCTTGGGAAAGTGACTAGGACACGATTCCCGTTTCGCCGTTTTTTTCCAAAATTGCTTTAAAATCGATTGACTGTGCGCAATTGAATGGTAAGTCATCTGCGCAGTGGGACCGTTGCTGGGCCAGTTATAATTGCCAATTTTCTAGTACTAGCAAAAATACCAGAAGTATGCACTGGCTAAAATAAATTGATTCATTTAATTTTTGGGCTTTTTGAATGGTTTAATTAACTGGATTAAACTTTAAATATTTTAGATGATATTTATTTTTTGACCACAAGATCTTTTAGGTAATACGGGGATTCGATTGGTTCTAGTCTATGCTTAGAAATGTTGTGATCGTCGACCAAACCCACAGGTGGTGCTATTGCCAGTTTAATAAAGTGAACCGCTTTAGTGGCGCCTGGCCAGTTGGGAACTCGTGTAGAGTTTATGTAAAACTTAATAAATTTTTTAATTTAGTTGAAAATTAGTCAACAAAATTTAAATTTTTACTGCTTATTTTTCTAGTATAATCTGTTTTTGCTGCTTTATTTATTTAAAGGAATCTCAATTGCCCATTTCCTTTTACCTTTGTCTTCAAAAATTATTTGGCTTTCTCGCCCAAAATATAATTTTCTTTCCCGAAAACAATGAGTTTCTTGAAAGAGAGAAAAATAGCCCGTCAATCGTCGTTCTATTTCTGGATGAAAAATGTCTGGATTTCTAGACGAAATTTTAATTTAATTTTTTCCCACAGGAAACCGCCTGACCGGCGAGAATCTAATTAGGGAACACCTACAAAGGCGACTTCCCGGCCGGCGGCGTAATTCTAATTGGATTAGTAACGTAACCGAAGCCCGCGAAGGAACATTTACAGGACCCTGCCCCTGCCCTGTCCTTCTGTCCTTGACCCTGCGACTGTTCTTCATGGGACTTTTTTTTTGCGGGCGCCTGTCTCATTACCACTTCCCCGCCCCGTTGGCCGATGTAAATTGATTGAAAAACCGCCCCTTAATCGATATTTATGGCCAGCCATGAGTAATTTTAATAGACGTCTCCCTGCCTCTCATCAGTAGGCAAGGCGAAACGTAAAAAATGTTTAGCTAACAATCCGGTTCCAGAGCGGGAGATGTACTAATGGCCGAGACGAGATGAGTAGGTACGCCTCATTACAAATGCCCAAGAGCGGCAACAAAGGCAGCCACAAATTGAACTTAATTGGGTGTGTTAAATAGTGTAAAAATTGATGTAAATTTAATTCTGCCCAAGGATCGTGGCGACGAGATTCGGCAAAGCTAGAGAACTTGCCGGTTAATTAGGCGCGGAGCCGAGGCGGGCGAAATTCATATGCAAATGGCGAATAGAGATGTCAGCAAACAAGTTTGGGGCCAAATAGAATTCCAAAATGTATTCCCGAGTGTGCGACAATCTGCCAATTAGTTTGCGAATCAAAAAAGAGCGGCAGCGCATAATTTAAGCGAAAGACGACAACGGAACTCTGGCCATATCGCGTTGAAGACCCAACAAAAGCTGAGATAATGCTTCGTTATCAAAAGCGTTTCATAATAAAAACAAGAGAAATAAAAAAGAAGTGCCCGAGGGCGAGGGAAGCGAATTGAATAATAAATTTATGTTCTGGTCAGCTTAAATAGTGGCCAATGTTCACATATTGGAGGGGAAAATGCATCGTAAAAATGGCGAACGAACACAGAAATTACACTGGAAATGTTAATCATCATAATTAAGTTAATATGCGGGGTGGTTAAGTGTTAACTGAACTCGGCTCAATGGGGCCGAGGCCGTCGCTGGGGAAAGTCGAAACATAGTTGGCGGGAAGGGGAGATGCGGCTTAATTAACCGAAAGTTAAGGCCCAACGAGATCAAAATCGATTGAAAAAGCGCAAAACCAAAGCGCCCAATGATTAATCCGCCATCGGTCGTAATCATTTTAATAGTTTTGACATTTAAGCGACAAATTAAAATGGAATAAATGCAAAATAGGCGTAATAAATTTTAATTGCTGCGTGACCCCCGCCGGACAGCTGTTGCATTGATTATAATGAAATTATTATTTATTTATTTCCCATCTTTTTGTTATTGCATAATTAATTGTTGTCGCTCGAGTGGCAAACAATTAAATAATAAATCAGTTTTTAAACAATCATTTAATTATGTAAAAAATTGCCCCGATCCAGATGAATCGAAATGCCATTTGGCGGTGCAATTATTCAAGCCGCACTCGCGAACCGTTCAATAGAATTTCGCCATTGCTGTTGCAACGGGCAGCTGGCAACCTGACACATTGAAAATAAACAGAGACGGACCGCGGATTACCCGCTCGTTCGGTAGAACCCGACTCTCCTTTACTTTGCCCCATTTACGGCGTTGTCTGACATTTCGCATCGGAGCGCTTCAATGGAAAATCAATAAACTAAGCCAAATTAAACATTAATCCCATTCAATTAGGCAATCATCGTTGCCCTGGCATTTCCCATCTAACGGTAGCCGCATATCGGAGATGCTGCTGCTGCCATCGACACCAATTGTCATTGATATCGATCTCCGACTGGAGAGTGGAGAGTGGCGAGTGGCGGCTACAGGTGACTGACTCCGGACTGGTTTATGGGCGGCGGGCCTAATAACACCTCTCGCGGTGACCGGTGTAATGGCCGGTGTTTAGCACTCTAATGGAGCAATCGCGGCCGGAGATCCCAGACCGCAGAACCCACTCTCCGTCTGGATGTGGAACTAGATCAGTGCAATCAGTGTTCCCTTGATTATTGCAATTAGGTTTCGGAGTACTGAAATTATGCGAATTTTCTGCTGGTGCAAAGTGAAGAATTTTTAAATTCTTCGGCAGCCAACAGCAGTCTTTGATCTTGGCTAAAAGGCATTATTATATCGTTCCCCATAGCAGAATTTAATTTAGTTATTTTATTCCTCCGGGAATAGTTTATGAAACTAAATTAAGGAGATTACTTGTCTTCCTTTGATTATTGCAATTAGGTTTGGCTTTTATTTATGATTACCTTTACGATAATTTAAGCCATTTGCTAAGAGAAAATAAATAAAGTATACTTCAATAAATTAAGAATGATTTCTTAAACTAAAAACATTTTGTTAAAAATATTAAAGTATTCAAGTTCTCAAAAACGTAATAATATTCCCAATATGAGTACTTATGTTCTTTTAAAATTTGTACTCAAACTGAGTAAAAATCACCTCAAAGTAAGAACAAAGGGTCTTGTACAAATTCAGTATAATTTTCTCTGTGTAGTGTATTAAAATAATCTTAATTTTAATAATTGAATCACATCCTTATTTTAATAAACAATTTCAATAAGTTGGCTAAAAAAGTAATACTTGAATTGATCGCTTGCTATTTACTGTCAATAGAGGTTTATATAATAGAGGTTTCAGATCGGAATGTCAGTACAGCTGCAGGCTACTTTTAATTCATTCTCCGTTGCCTCATTATTTCAATATTATATTATATCCACAGCTATTCCTTTACCTAACCCAATTATTGTTATGCCGAGGCGCGGCTTAGTCACCACCCCACACACTCGTTTCATTCACCATCAACCTGATCAGTCACCTTTGCCCACACCCCCAATTATAGTATATATCTCCCAGTTGCGTATCCACTCGGTATCCCCAAGCTCGTGCGTGACTCATCGGGGGATCTACGTTATAAAGAACATTCGGAGGAAAGCCGTACACAAAAAAGCGAGAAAAACAACCAGCGAAGAAATCATTTGCGGTCTGACGACTCTGGGACGCTCCTGAGTCATAAAACCGGGCTTAGCGGAGTCCTCGAAAATACGGAAATAAAAACAATATAGCCGCATAGTTGGGTTATGAGTTCAACATTGATGGGAGGCCCGGACATATAGTGTGTGTATTAAAGCGCGTGTAATTACAAGGGGCGTATGCGGCACCGCATTAAATATTTGTGTTTATTGATAAGCTTATTGGGGTCAAAGGGGCCAACAGTTATGAGTCTGTTTGGCCGCCATCCCATATTCGACCGAGACTTACCGCTTTCTTGAACAAACAATGCCGAGGTAATCCCAAGTTTGGCCGTTGTTATTGTTGTCGCTCGTTCGGTTGTGGCCACTGATAGATAGTAAAATTTATATTTCAAGCACGTGTCATTTGATTATTTTTGGTCACTTGGCACTTGGCACTCGGGGGGGTTGTGGGTGCAGTGGGTGTCGGGGTGGGCACCCAGGAGACGAGCGTAAATAGTTTAACACTGCACAACGGTAAACACAGGCGACACCAACTAAACACGTAAAAACCCGAAAGAGACGAACACGAAACGCGAAGAAACTAAGCGGAGAACGAAGAAAGACTCGCGGCGATCGCAGTGGGTTGCGTCTGCGTTCTTCGAGTGCTTGCAAGCGAATGCGACGCTATAGACTTCTGGTTCCGAGGGAGGGACAGACCTGGCCCGCAGCGCGAGAGAGCGAGCGAGCGAGCCACAGAGTCAGATTACCTGGGTGAGTAAGGTACACCGAGAGAAAGGAAGGCATTAAATCAAGAGCAACAACAAAATGGCATTTCTTAAAAGAGATTTCTTATTTCAGTGAAATTTTAAAAACTGATCTGACTCTTTTTATTTATTAACCTAGATTTTTTTTCCTGGATTTCTCAATTATTTCCCAAATATTATATTTTATACTTTATTTATTACTTTATTAATACAATAATTATACATAATGAATGTATTAAGTTATCTTATTTCCTAATTTAACATTATGTTGCTTGCTCAAATTAGAAATGATCAATTAAAAGATTTTAATTTTAATAATAGAGTTTTTTTAGTATTAGAAAAGTAAAGTAGAAAAGAAAATCTTTATTTTCAAATAAAATTTGTAAGAAAGACACACAATTTGAGCGATTTTTAACGTATCTTAAATTTATATTTGAGGCAAAATGCACAACAAATTATTAGAATTTATTATATTTTCTTAAAGTCTAAAAACAAAGACTTTTTTAGATATAGATATATTTTTATTGGTGTGGGCAGAGTTGGGCATTTTTGGTTTTTTTAGCTAAGTTTTATTATTATCCAAAGTAAAAATAAAATAAATGAATTCAAAAAAAGCTATCTTTTGACAACCTAAATTTTAAACTTGGAAATTTTGTAAACTTTGTCCATTTTTAATTAAGTTTTGAGTACGAATAATTACGAAATTTTGAAAAATTCTAAAGTGAAATTGAGATAAAAATATTTTTAAGTTAGAGGCTCTCATCGTTCTGAAAATGGTTTGTTTTGGTTATAATTTTTTTTTTTTTGTGTGAAACGTGATAGGCAACTCTATCACTATCAGCAGCTGCTCTCCCGCAAGTAACTCTCTTTAAACTCTCTCCCTCTCTGAGACTCTCCCTCTCTGAGACTCTCCCTCTCTGAGTCTCTCTGCATGTTTGTTTAATCATAATGTACATATGTACGCTTCGCATAATGCAGCGCATTGTTCGCATTGTCGCCTGCGTTGTTGTAGTAGTTGGTGGTGGTTTATGCTTTTGTTGCTATTTCGCTTTCTTATCACGCGCTCTCCCGCTCTCGCTCCCTCCGGCCAGCTGTTCGGTAGCGTTTCCAAAGGTGCGATCTTTCCCCCCTCCTCACCTTTTCCTGGTTCTCAGCGCATGCGCAGCTGCCTGAGATTTGGTTCCTTGATTTGGACTCGCTTGCTGTTCTTCTGACTGCGATTTGATGCTAATTTTTTGCGCAATTCCAGGGAGTTACTGCAGTTGTTTGTTGATTATTTTTAACCCTTAAGAATTTCCGTTTCGAAATTGGTTTGCCAACTTGCGCAAGTTTGTCCACTTCGGATCCAGGTCGGGGGCTGATAAGATAGCCGAAACTGTCGAAGGGCCAGTAAATATAGTAAGTGGGGACTCATTCAAGATCGATCAACGGCGATAACACAGCGAAATATGGCACACATTTTTGGATGTTGTAACTTGACAACAATTAAGCAATTGAACAATTGGTGCAAACACCATTAAAGCGTTGAGAGATCGCCATCGCCCACCTCTAAATAAAATAAAAAAAATTAAGAGCGGCCCACGAGGGGTTTTTTGTTGCTGTTTTTGCTCTTGCCAATTTGTAGCAATTTCCAAATTGCGAAAGTAGTTAAAACTGTCCGGGATGAGCTGGGCGGCGTGGCGGAGGAGGAGCTGGATAGCAGAGTAAGCAAATTAAGGCCGAAAACAACTGCTGAGAGCGATGTGCACTGGAACAAATAACTTCTTAACTGATATGCCATTTCTAAATGGAAACTTTATATAATTCGAACTTTTATAAAGCAAATGGAAAAGCAAAAAATATTGTCAGTAAGCAATATTTGTATTCCTTTTTCTGTGACTTGAAGGGTTAATAATGCATAGTTAAAATTATTAATATCCTAAAAGGTAAATAATAATATTTTCCCTCTAACTCGAAGCTTTTATGTGCCATTCAGCGGCTTGAGTTGCGCAAGTTTCCCTCGAACTTACAAAGAACTGCCTTGTTGTTGACATTTATTTATTTTATTTATTTATTGACAGCCGAGCTAAACTTTCTATTGATATGAAATGGCGTGACATTGACCCCAGGCTTTTCAGTGTGCAGCTAAGCTAAGCAAAAAGCGACAGTTCGGCGGGGGCCAAAGAAGTTCAGAGTGCACACGAAAGGAATTTCCCCCATTCGTTGTCAATGTAATTTGTCAGTTCAAAGACCTCTCGTGCGACACGAGGATTCCGTCGCTAGCGCCGTATTTTGTGTGCCATGTAACCGGGATGCACAAGGACCCGGATCCTACGTGCAAGATGTTTACATGGCGGTGCCGCTCTGACAAATGTGCCAAGTGTGCGGACGTGCGCCCAGCCACCAGCTCACAGATCCTAGAGCCCAGATCCCGAGTCGAGTGCAGCTAAAAAATGTAATCAATGTATTTTTGTCACGTTAACGAAATGCACGAGGCTCACAGCTCAGCTCAACTCAACTCAGTCTTCACATCTGCCTCTGAACTACACAGAAAGCAAAAATATTTAGATTCCGATGTACAATCTCTCTAAGTTCTATGGAATTTCTAACATTTTTCTCTGTGTGGCGTTCAAACATAAATTCTGTCTGTCCCTCAGTCTGTTTGTCGAGCTGCCTGAATTTGCACGGCACAAGAACATCAAAGACAACAACAGCAACTACAATTACAACTATAACTGCATCTGCAAGCACAGATGACGGAGAAGAATGAGTCCAAATCCCAAGCAGCAGCAGCACAAAGGATTGTCAGGGAGAAATGTCACTTCGTTTGGCAGCAATTATCCCCAGAGCTGAATGAGCATTGACTGAGCCGGCGAATGAGCCTGCGAAGGATTCAGATTTTGTGCCCCGAATTCTAGACGGTAGCTGGCAGACTTTGGCGCGAGCTAGTCCTCAATTGCCCTACAGTGGGCACTCGCTAGGGGTTGCAATTGCTGTGATTTAACGAAGCCAGGTATAGGAATAATAGAAACAGTTTCCCAAGAACATTAGGTAATTTATTTTATTTTTATAACAAGAAATATGCTGATGTTACTCTTTAAATTTGAGAAAGAGCTCAATGTGTTACAACAAATCAAATGAATCTTTGAAATCGCAAGTGGCATTTTCTCTTGGTTAAAAAAGCAAAGGAATGCCGAGTGGAGTTCCATCTTTCATAATACAATATAATTTCAATAAATTATAGACATCGAGTTCGTACTGCAGCCATAACTGAGGGCGAGCTGCCGTGCCATTGCATTGCTCAATCGCGCAAAGGACTCCCTTTTCGCTGGCAGTGATGTGTGCCTTATGCCACGACTTCCTCCCCGAAAAAGCAGAGCCCAGAGCGAGGAAAACTTAAGTGCATTTGTGCCACTGCGAGTCGCGTCGTCTGCCAGCTGTCTGCACCCTCTCTCCCAGCACAACCCTCGTGTGTAATTAAGTCGAGCATTATCGTCCGGAATGGAGCAGCGTTTTCGATATGCTGCCTCGGTGGAAATTTATGGGCAATGCATTTGCTAGCTATTTATAGACAGAACTAATGGCAGAGCCCTGCTGGAAGATCCGAGTTCATAACCTTACCTATTGCTATCACAGTTGGCCCGAGCCGAGTGTTATCAAAGTGGCACAATGGATACCATAGATTGCGATACCAAGTAGTAGGCCAGTTCTGGTTTCCCTGGGCTTCTTTGTGCCCCATCGATGAGTAATTCTTGTTTGACTGTAAATCCACTCGAGTGACATTTAACTATCGGCATTATCTAAAGCCAGCAGATAAGTTACTCAAACAATGGGAACAATGCCATTTTATGTTGCTATTCGTACTGCCGCTTTAGTTGGCTTTCTTGGGCAGTTAACTTTATGTTATTATGATCAATTTTAACCTACAGAGTTTTACAAGAAGCACCATCTGAACTCAGAGATGCCACCCATGTTAGCCACCAAGCTCAATGAGATAAAACCAGAGACAGTCTGACTCCCGCATACCAAAATTCAAAGTCCCTACTGAATCAGGGTCCCACCTGAAGCTCGGTCAGACTTTCGGCGGCATATTTGCAGCATGAGTTCAAAGAGATATTTCCGAAAAGACAATAATTGCCACTCTCTGGCGCCGTGAGTCACCCGCGAACTTTTCGTTTGTCAGCGGGAAAGAGCGACGGAGATCGCCAAGTGATTAACTGTCTGTGTCTGACAGTCGCAGATTCACCTTTCGAAGTGCCGAGTTGGCGGAAATCGTAAATAAGGGAGCTGGAAAATATTCAATAGCCCGGATCGAAGCGGAAACCCGACGCCTTCGCAGGCGCCTCCGGTTGCACTTCGCGCTGCCTCAGCTTTTCCTAGGCTGCCGTCCTTATCGCCGCGACTGTGTCATCAGAAAGCCATATAAAGAGCTTGCCGCAGCACTAAAGAAAATAATTTAACGACGCCCAGCGCAAAGCGACGAGCGACGAGCTCGAAGCCAAGATAGAAGATAGAAGATAGCAACAAGTCGCTGGGAGCCCGCTTGTTTACCTTGAGTTACTTGGCCGCAGCAGCGGAACCGAACCGAACCGCCAGCAGAAACCCTAAACTTACAGCTGCAGCTCTTATCAGGTGCACAGTGCATTGACATTGTTTCGAGAGTGTGGCTAAAAAGCTCTTCGGAGTGTCCACACAAGCGGGAGTGGTATTCCAAGTAAAAAATTCGGAAGTTTCATTAACTAATTCCCCTTCTGTGTAGCTGAAGTTCAGGGATGCAGCTGAAATAAGTCTGCATTGAGAGTTATCTCTTTGCAACTCCCCAAGGGTTTGGTTTCCGCAAAAGATAATTTAAGAAATTTGATTAACAAAGAATTTCACTTAAAATGCTTTGCTTTGATGTCAAATATATTTATAAACAAGAAAGGAAGCTAACTTCGGCAAGCCGAAGTTTATATACCCTTGCAGATAATAATTAAAATAAAACTTTGAAATTTTATATATCGTTTTAGTCCGAAGTCTTTAAATAGAACGAAAAGCGGCTAATTTGACCAGATCGTTCACATGGCAGCTATAAGACATAGTGGTCCGACTTGGATGAAATTTTAAATGAATGGCAATATTTAAATAAAAAAGTTTTAGTCCTATCGTTCCCTTGGCAGCTATAAGATATAGCGGTCCGACTTGCAAGAAATTTAAAATGTGTAGCTATAATATAATTAAAGGATCATATATTTATTTTGAGAGCAATATCTTCAAAAATAGCGAAAATATGATATTTTGGCCATATCTTTCCTATAGCAGATATAAGATATAGTGGTCCGATTGCGGCCGTTCCGACATATATACTAGTTGCAATAAAAAGAAGACCATCTGCAAAGTTTCATTCGGATATCTCCAAAACTGAGAGACTAGTTTGCGTAGCAACGGACAGACGAACAGACGGACATGGCTAGATCGACTCGGCTGGTGATGCTGATCAAGAATATATATGTATACTTTATGGGGTCGGAGATGCTTCCTTCACTGCGTTGCAAACTTCTGGACAAAATTATAATACCCTGCAAGGGTATAAAAATTGTGCCCTACATAATACAAATATCATCTCTCAGTTTTTGAGCTATCTGAATGAAACTTTGCGGATGGTCTTCTTCCTATTGCAGTTACTGTATATGTCGGATCGGCTGGAATCGGACCACTATATCTTATAGCCGCCATAGAAATGATCGGAAAATTAATGAAACAATAATTATACCTTCTACGTTTTTTAACGAATTTATATAAATTTCGAGATATAGCTGTTTTTTATAGTTCTAGAATTACGATTTTAATTTCATTAAGATCGGACAACTATATCATACAGCTGCCATAGAAAGGATCGGTCGATTTATATGAAAATGTAAAATTCTACATGCAAAATGTAAAATTTACAAAATTTGCAAAATTTTATATTTTTTTAATATTACCAAAATGGATCGATTTTTAATGATCCAATTGCAGGCTGCAGGCTTCCTTTCTTGTTAAATTTCACGTTTGCCAAAACATAATTCATTTTTTTGGTTTCACTATCTATATAGTATGTATATTTCGACTTTGTGAAATAATAATGTCCAATAAGTAAAACAGAAGTTATCATCCTTTTACCTTTAATCTTTAAACATTACATTTTTATTTAACTTTTTTTTTATTTTTCATTTATGTACATATTATACAAGTTTGTTGAGAACCTTATTGCCACCAAAAAACTAATTAAAAGTTTATATTTAACTTTTTATGAGAACTTCAATTCTTATTTCAGACTTCAAAATGTTTAATTTTAATCTAAGACCTTTCAACATTGGTTATCTCTACTTAGAAACAGATTTCGCGATTTCGGGGAACACATTAGGATCAAAAAAGCTCAGATCGTCTAATCAAATTGAGTTATCAAGTGTTTTGTAAATAAGCTGCCATATTTAAGATGAAACTGGCTGCTTTTGGCTCAGTTTACTTGTGCGTCTTCCAGCTTAAGCTTATTATAAAGTACACTGACACTATGAAGCTTCTGATTTTTCTGGCTGTCTTTGCTGCTTTTGTGGCCACTTCCGTGGCCTTAAAAAATGGTGTGTAGATATTTAAATGAAGCTTTTCTTAAGAATCAAAGGGTCAATAACATTTAAAATTTATAGAAAACTGCGGTTATCGATATTCCCCTGATGCCTTTTATGTTTTGACTCCGGTTTGGAGATATGATCCGTATTTCAAAGCGTGCATCAAAATCAACGATGATGGCTGCACTGAGAATCGTTTCGCTTCAAAAACAATGTGCGAAGATGAGTGGTTAAAATAAAATAATTAGAATAATTTAATGAATAATTTTGAAGGTTTTAGTATTGTTTTTTCTGAGAAATTTTGAATAAGCTCCAACATAATCTGCTAAATTACTTCAAACTACTATGTTTTTACTGTGCCAGCCAAAAGTTTAACAAAATATAATTCAAAATGAAGCTTTACATTTTTGACTATGTGTTTTTTTTTTTGTATACAGAGGCTTTCGTGGCAGCGGTAATGATTTCAGATGTATATAGAATTTTGAAAAGAGCTGCTTTGGTATAATATGAAATAATAATAAACAGATTGATTTGATTTTATCAACAAATAATGGTAAACGAGAAGGTTGATTTCATTCTGGAATACATAACATTTTTATAAATTTAATTACATAACCTTAGACAACTGTTATTTACTTTAATTATGTCTATGTACCATATACACCAGGAAGGTTCTTGATAAGAATTTGTTTTTTGTTCTTGTTCGGTGCTTCTTTCAGAGATTAGCGAAACAAGTAAGAAATCTACAATCGAGAGTGATCAACGGTGAGTGACCCAGTACCCCCGGCTTTGCGCTTAAAATGAAAAATATAATGCTATTAATTCATATTATTTAAACTTATATGCCTATTTATTTATTTACTTACAACAAACAAATTATATTATTGTATTATTTTCAAAATCGTCACGCTGCGTTAAATTTCCTGCTTAATATGAATGTATACATTTTTTTGAACTAATTAATAAATGGTGTGTGTTTTCTCACCTGAATTATGTAAATAAAGGAATAATATATATTTATACCCTTTATTAGGCTTCAAGGGATCATTATAAGGTTTTAGATTTTGGAGAAGATACATAGAAGTGCGTTCTATTTTTTAGAGATTGATTTGTAAGCTCCGAACTGTGTTTTAGCAAGAGGGGCGCTAATTTGTCGCTTGCAGAAATAATTTGCTTTTTTTATAAATAACTATTAATCGTCTTAAAATTTTGTATCAGAAATGTTTTGTGTTGAATGTGCCATCGTCACTTTTATCTTACCTCGTTATGAGGTGATTTTTGGCCTACCAAATGTGCTACTGTTGTAAACTGAGTAAAGATGAGTAATATATTTTCTGTACAGATGAGATTCAAGTTTTTAAAGCTTTCCGCACAAATATTTAATTATTTTTCCACAATTTTCTCAAATCTGAGAAATACTGTGCGTGCTGCTTCCGAATAAGCAGAGTCAGTAGCGTAATAGTTTTGTGGATGGTTTTAAGCTCAGCGAAGCAATCGCAATGGTTTCTGCTTTGTTTATCGAAATTTGTTATCTTTTTAATCGTTGTTCTAAAGTTTTCATGTTAATGGAGTTGTTTGCCTCTCTATCCCAGCTGCCTCCGGCTTGACCATATGCTTACTTTGGTGTTATCCGAATCCCTTGGCAGACAGTGGGATTACCGCGGACCGTGCATGTCCTTGCCAGTGCCGCCCCCTCTACTGCTTATTAAGTCATAGCCAATGGTGAAGGCAAAGTTCACAGGCACTTGGCGCCCACATAAGTATGCAGCGCGCTGGTGTTTGTCTCAAGCGGTGCATGCAGCGCGCCTTTGTGTGTGCGCTGCCATAATTTACTATTTCAGCAGCTTACACGCACACAGACAGGGACAAAGAGACACTGGAGGAGCAGCTTTGTTGACTTTTGTTTTAACGCCTCGCACACACACACCACACACACACCGCATAGACCCACCGCCCACACACGATAGCACTCACGTACATGCTTCACTTGACGCACATTGTTGTTTAAACTGGCGCTGGGGGGAAATCACACAATTTATAAGTGCGGACCAACAGAGCGGAGCTGGCCTATCTGGAAAAACAACAATGCGGCGATGGCGCCTGCTTTATATTAACAAGCCCAAAGAAAGAGCGCGAAAAGAGGCAGGATATGACGGCGGCGATGGAGGGGGAGAACAGAATAAAACTGTTGACAATGCCGCAAAACAAGCGAAAAAACATTGCATAAACTCGGGGGCACGCAACGAGAGACGAGGAGTGGGGGAGATGGAGATGTGGTAAGAGAGATGTTGTGGGTGAGAGTGGCGAAAGGATAAAGGATACAGGCTAGAAGGAGGAGAGCTGGCTGAACACTTAAAGAATGGTGCGTACCTTCTCCTCTGAGTTATGTTAATAAAAGAATTAAATATATATATGAGACATTTCTTAGGCTTGCAGGGATCATTATTAGGTTTTAGATCGAAAATATTAGTTGCCAAAGATTTTGGTGGAGATACTGGGTACTCTCACACATAGAAGCGCATTCTATTTTTTAGATTTTTAGCAAGAGGGGCACAAATTTGCTGCTTCCAGAAAAGTGACTTGCATATTGCAAATCAGATGTATGGCCGTTCGGCATCTTTGTGATTAGATTGACTTTTTAAGTGATTTCAAAACGCTTGTGTTTTCTGTGGCACTTCCAATTCGACGTATCCTTTTTTTACTCTATGCTTATTATTATATTAATCCTCCTATAAATTCTTTTTTTCTTTCAGTGTAAGACTGGATTTATGCTGTGGCATATAATGCGATGACAGTTTGCGAGCTGGCGCTTTAAGAAGGCCGCCGAAAGCAAAACTCTTTTCACTTTGCCATTATGCGGCTGGGTGGGGGGGGTCAGCACGTGAGGGTGGGGAGAAGGAAGGGGGTGTGTGTGCAATAACATATGTTTTTGGAGGCAGCGGGGATTATGTAACAACTCGCTGCATTTGAACAATGTCCGCCTTCGCCCCGCTCTTTGTTCTTCGGTCCAGCAGCGAAAGGAAAAGAGACAGCTATGTGGGCTGGAGGTCGATGGGGCGGGCGTTGGGTGGCAGGGGGGCTGCATGTGTGCTTGTGTGCGTGGCAAAGCCAAAATATTTGAACAATTTGCGCTGCAGATTTCTTTGGCAGCCGCAAAAGCGAAGCTAACAGCCTTCGCCCTGCATGTGTGTGTGAGTGTGTCGCATCCTTTGGCCTCCTGCCTCTTCCACTCTCTCCGTCGCACTTACACACGCACAGACTGCACTCGTTTAGCATCGTTAAGCTTTCCACTTTCCGCTTTTGTGTGCCGGGCCACATTTTTCGTGCTAATATCGTTAAAATGTTATTACAACGTAGTTTTTGCTTTAAGCTTCCCATCGCGCGCTCTTTGCTCCCCGCTTCCACCCTGCTCCTCCTCGCCGTTGGAAAATTATCGTTAGTTCGGTTGTAGTTCGGTGCCCCTGCCACGCGCCCCGCTTGTCCCCCAGGATATTCTTTCATGTTGCTGGGCTGGATTTTCGCTACATCGTGTAAAATTAATTGAATGTAGCTGCAGCGCAGCAGCAAATCCAACCAGAACGGGCCCAGATGGACCAGATGGCCAGGAGCGGCTGCAGGCCAGGATCAGGCCAGTTGGCCAGTTGGCCACTGGGCCATGTAATTTAGATGCTGCCAAAGCTACTTAGGAGCAGCAGTAGCTAACCAAAGGTCCCAAGTGCCAGTGCCTGCCAGGAGAGCTCACAATCAAATTTACTTATTTACCAAAGGATTTTCGCAAGGCAGTTCCTTTATGTGGAATTTTTGACAAAAAAAAATATTTGTTAAATATATTAGTAATAAAATTATTATCTAATAATTAGATTCTAATTTATTAAGCCTTAAAATCCAATTGGTATAAAATTAGTTTTTATATTAGTTGTTTTTGAAGAATATTTGTAGATATTTGTAGTTTTAAAGTTGTTTTTTGGCGTCCTTTCTACTTCTTAAGAGAGTGTTTTGCAGCCTCGAGGTCAAGATATTTAGAAAAGAATATTGAAAACATTATTTGTTGTTTTCCTTTCCTAATTCCCTTGACCTCGAGTCGGCAAAGCACTCTCACTTTGTAGTTTTTTCTAAGATGATTTTCTATATAAATTTAAGTTCGTATATTATATTTTTCATAGTAGAAGATTTGCTTTACAAATATATTTTCCAGGATATGAACGAAAAAATAATAACAGTCTTTAGTCATAAAAAAAAAAAACATTATCAGTTATTGCTCCGTTAAAAATAAAATACTATAACTATTTTTTCATAAGTTGCGACAGACATATGGAAAATTATAATACAATTATTATCTTATTTATCTATTAATCTATTATCTATTATTATCTTAATCTATTATAAAACATCCAGTTGCTATGAAACTAATTTTTATATTAGTCGTTTTTGGCGAAAATATATTAGCAGTTTTTTGTTCTAAGATGTTTTTCTAACTAAATTTAACTTTTTATCTTATATTTTTCGTAATAGAAGATTTTATTTACAAAGGATAAGGATAAAAAGAATTAAATATAGTATTCTTCAGTCATAAAAAAACAGTGCTCATAATCAGTTGTTGCTCTGTTGAAAATAAAATACCATAACTATTTTCCATAGTTGCGACAAACATACGGAAAATAAAGCTAGACTCGAATCAGTAATTGATGGTGTTACTGGCAACAAATAGTTTTTATTTGGTGAAAAGAGCAAAAATGTAGTCACTTTTTCATTTTTATTTTATTTTATTTTCCGCTTTGCCGCGAATCATCGCAATCAGAAAGTTATTATAGATTAAATGAGGAAAAAACTGTTTTCCATGTTCTCTTTTATGCTGTCTGCAATAAAAATGCAATTTCTTTCTGCTGCGTTGCTTTTCACGCTGAAAAAGTATGCTCGGGGTACCAGCTTACAAATAAATATAAACAGGAAAATAACGAATAATTTGAATTTTTTGTACCTGGAGTGTTGGTTTCTGGAGTTCGTTACAGTTTCGACTTGGAGAGCCAATATGCCTTATCATAGGGCGTCGTTTGTTTGCCCAACTCCGACTCCGACTTCGACTCCACCTGGCCTATCTTATCAGCTGGCTGAGGGGCCCTGCCTTCATTTTCCGGACCCCCGACATTCCTGAATGCGATTAAAAACCCCGCTGGATGTGATGAGTTCCCCATTCGCTGTGACAAATATTGATTTATGCTTTAAGCTCTCAACGTTTGCTCTGCTGCATCGCAGGGTTCTGGAGCATATCAAATATTTGCTTAAATAAAGCAAAGGCAAGCTTATTTTTCTGCCAGCAAATGAACTAAGCTCCGCCCGGAATCGGTGGAATCAGAGGAGTCGGAGGAATCGGAGGGCGGGGGTTTGTTTTTCCCTCGCATTGCATGACAAACATGGCAGGAAAATTCTATGAAAATTTTCGCTCTTTTCAACAGCCTTGGTCCAGGCCAGGCCAAGGCAGGATAAATGATTTTTTCATCTTCTACTGCTGTGGCTTCTTTTTCCTCATCTTTTTCTTGGCAGGCGTAATTTAATGATGAATTCTTGAAAGCACAGAGAAAAATTAAGCCAACTCTTATATTTCAATGAGCGGAAGTAACTTAGCTAGGGTTTTATTTCTCTTTGTAGTTATTATTTAATTGTGAATTGGAAAAGAATGGAACAAAATTTATTCAGCGTTTCAAGTGGAAATAAATGAAAATAAGTATGAGATTCTTTTCATAAAATATATCAATTATATTATGTTAAATTATAATAATTATAATAAAAATATTATTCGATACTAAACCTTGTGGTAAAAATAATAATAATTTCTGCAAAAGTAAGTAGTATACACATATCCTAAAAATGAATGATTCAGACTCGATTTTTCCCTGTGTAGAGCTTGGCCTAAACGTGGGCGTTTGTGGGGGCTCAGTTGCGTGTCTACAGAAATTATTATCCACACAGAGGAGGAGAGAAAAAGTGAAAGACAGAGGGATAGGGTCTGAGAAGGAGGCTGGGAGGGAAGGATCTGCCATTCGTGAATGCTTATTTATATATTTTCTTATCTGCGATGAAAAGTGAACTATTATTCAGTGGGCCCTGACCAAGACGCGCTCAACTGAGACGCCAGCGGCGTGTGCCAGGACCTCGTCCTTCCCCCGCCCACCCCGTCACCTACTACGAATGTATGTGCATGTATACCGCTCGCAACCCCTAGCCCGCTTCGTCCTGCGTAGGTGCTGCGAACCGTGGCCAGACAGACGGCTGGCAGGCGTTAGGACACGCGTCCTTTTTTCCCAACTACCGCCTCGCCGCTGTTCTGCTGCTGCTTTTCTGCTATTGTGCTCCCGTTCAGGCCAAGAAAGTTTTCCGGTGGTGGGCTTCCTGTCCCAAGGAAATTAAAGCCAGCACAACAGCTGCGGATCCTCACGTCGGCCGGTCGAAGGATGTGGCACGAACTATTGAGATAGGGTTCCACGAGTTTGCCTAAATCGAGAATCGAACAATTCTGCAGTTTATTTATAGAACTCTGGCTTTGGTTCTATTCGTCTTACGATTACTTCCAATTTGTTCTCTTCTTCTATGGCTACATACATTCTATTAATTAATTACTTGTGAGATTAAAGAAGAGACTCATTTGGAGTCATATAAATACAATTTTAACGTTTTGTTTTTGAGAGGGAAAACATTATTTAAGACCAAGTGAATAATAATAATGATGAAATAGAATTTAGTTCAAAATCAAATAAGCTTTTAAATAATTTTTTCAGTTAGGGAAATCGTAAATATTTCAAGTCGAAATGGTGCATTTAAAAGCCATGGTTGTTTATGGATTTATGTTTCAGCAATTATTCTTAATTTCTTCTGAAATATATAAATTATGCTATGAATCTTGGTGGGGATATACCTTTAGTAACAATCGTAAGAAATTGTAAGAAATTTTATGTATACCTTCCTCACGTTCTTTTAAAATATATTTAAAATAAGTTAGAGCATTTTAAATTCTGTTCGAAGGTCGTTCGGAATATTTGCAAATGCCTTTTCTTGGCTTATCTAAGCCCGGATGTGAAAGCGCTTTAAATACTTTGCCGCCTCTTGCGGAGCTTGAGATGCACCTTTTCCGTTCAAAATCTTATCAAAAACCTACTTTTGTCACACCAACACACAAAATATACACGCATTTTGATTCTATTGTGTGGGGATAAGTTTTGCGTTTATCTTTTGGGGGCCCGCAGCTTTACATCGAATCCGATTGTAATTTTGTGTGTTCTCGGCGTTTTTGGAGATTTTGGAGAGCCTTATACAGCCCCGCATCCTTGAGCCGGCATCTTTGCCCAGTACACTTGAGAAAAATATGACATTCTATATAAAAATCAAATTTTTAGATAATAAATATTGGGAGAAACTTAAGTATTATAAACTTGGAGGAAAACAAGTCTCTAAAATGTCTTCAGAGAGGGTGTCAAGCCGTGAATAGAAAACTAAAATGATGAATTTCTTAGAAAAAACTACATTATTCAGAATTTATTTTAAAGAACTTGGAAGCCAGTTAAAAAGATTTCTCTATCAAAACAGAATATATAAATCCATATCTTTAACTGAATTCCTACACTTATCATCGATTAAAGCTCTTGTTGTTAGCCAATTTTGTATATCATTTTCCCTCAGTGTGGTGGGGATTTTCGCACTTCCTTTGCCATCAATCAAAAGTGCGTGAAATCAAGAATTTATGCCTCATTGGCAGCCGGGGCACGCTCGAGCGCATTGAGCAGATAAAAGCATCAGCCACAGCAGGTCAACACCGGGAAATCGCATAAAAATGCTCGATCAAGGGCGGGTAATGTATGCACGCTCCTCGGGTGGCTCGGGCGACCGCAGGGCAACAAAAACATACATTTTATTAACCGACAAACACGGCGAGGTGTCCCTGACCATTGCTAGGACCACGCTCCACAATTGCTCCACTCTTCGGGGACTCCTGCCGGATGACCACAAGTCAGATGCACGTGTAGGCCCAACGGTGGGTGGCCAGTGAGTGGCCGGTTGAGTGGCTCAGGGCTCAGTGGGTGGGGCATAAAAATTGCATGAGCTTGAAGTTGATTTGAATGTGGCCTCTGCGCCGGACCCTGGAGGTGAGCAAGCGGCTATAAATATCACCTTACCACAGACAATTCACATTGCAAGCTCCTAGCAGCCCAGTTGTGGTTTCTGTTGGTCCTGTCACGCGTGCCTCAGTTTGGGCACTTACTGCGGTCCTCGAGGCAAACTCAAACCTGACTGTTATTGTGGAAAATTAAGGAAAAGTGTTGGCCGATTGTTTTTGGAAGGGGAATTAGTTTAGAAACTTAATAGATAAATAACAAAGAATTGGGATTAATTTGAATCATACAAGTAAGTAGGGAGGCTCGAAGTAACATAGAAGTCTAATTTTTGATCATCCCAGTTCGAAACTACGGTTCAAGACTTTACTAACCGTTTGAAGTGAGTGCGAGTGGGACCGAGATGGAGATATAAACTTAATTGTCTAATAATGCCCCTGTTCATCAAACGAGTAGTTGACTTCAAAAGCAATTAGCAATAAAGCAAACGTCTTATTTTGGATTATCCCAGCTCGAAACCACGATTCTTGACTTACCTAACCGTTCAAGGTATGAGAGGGATTGTGAGCGAGATGGAAATAGATGAAGAGACTTAGTGTCTAATAACTACCATGTATATCCATCGAGATTCATAATTTGGTGGACCTAAAAAGCAATTAGTAATTAGACAAAAGACTATTTTTTTTATCATCCCAGTTCGAAACCACGGCTTAAGACTTGACTAACCATTTAAAGTGAGTGCGAGTGCGAGCGAGATGGAGAAAAAAACTTTCTTGCATAATAACTCCCGTGTTTATCAATCGAGATTTATAATCTTAAAAGTACATACGCAAAAATATTTATATTTTATTTACCCATCCCGACCGTCCACATATAGCCGGATCTGGGCTCTAGAAAATATCCCTATATGAGGCTAAACAAGTAAGAAAGCTACAGTCGAGAGTGCTCGACTGTGAGATACCCGGGACCCAAAATACTTCTTAATTAAAAATTAAATCGCCGCTCGAATTAGCTCCCGACTAAATAAATAATTTGTCATATATTAAATTGGGACCCAGGGAACACCACGGGGAGGCCATTGCAAATAAATGGGTTAAACATTTATTCATTTATTACAATTACATTCTATTACAAGAAACAAATCGCCTTCTTATTGAAAAGTGTGATAGCTATTATTATTAGCTATTATTAGACTATCGTCTAAGCGGTGGGCAAGCGCTTTTTATGCAAGAAAGTTCTGAGTTCGAAACCCGCCCATGCCAAAGAATTTTTTTACATTTTTATTTCAGATTCCTCTTCATTTTTTCTCCTCTTTATTCAATTAATACATTGTATATCAGTTCGGCAAAGTTGGGGTATACAAGAAAATTTTGTTATTTTTTATAATTTCTTGGTCACGTTCGTTTATTTCTGTAGTTTGGCGCAATTTTTTTGGTGAACAGTCGATCTCTTTTCTCTTTCACACACACTTTTTTATTACAATAAAAAGCATCTTTTCATTAAAAAAATGTAGAAGCTATTAGATTTTAACAATCGCTGGCATTTTTATTTCAGTTCTACCAAAATTAGGTTAACAGTTGTTGAAGCATACTTAGTATGAAAATGGCGCTTCATATGACATATAGGTAGTGGCCCAGTTGTCTAAGCGCCGATGCATTTACGTTTTGCAAAACTGGCCAGAGCTCAATCCCATAAAAAACCAAAATATTTTTTTTTTTATATTTTTTTTTTCTAAAATTTTTTTCAAGTTGTTCTCCGGGTATTTTAACAAAGGAAAAAGGAAAAAATGCAAAAAAAAAACAAAAAAAAAAAAGTATTGGCGCGGTCGGAGCTCGAACCTATGACCTAGACGGCTACAGGCTGCGCAACTTGCAATAGCAGCGTTTAGGGGGGTGTTTTAAAATTCTAACCTTATGGCTAATATCTCCCATGTTTATCGTCCGATTTTACTCAAATTTTCAGAAAACGTCCGCTCAATCGTATCAATTTATTGTATCTATTAACTTTAACCCGAAAATAACGAGTATAGCTTATTTTACGTTTTTAATAATTTTTGAGGGGGGAAGTGGGCGTGGCCAAATTTAAAAACAAACTTGATCTGCGTGCAACAGATTCCAATGTCGTCACCAAATTTGGTAACTCTAGCTCTTATAGTCTCTGAGATCTGTTGTTCCACATGGACGGACGGACGGACAGACGGACAGACGGACAGACGGACATGGCTAAATCGACTAGGCTGGTGACGCTGATCACGAATATATATACTTTATAGGGTCGGAGATTTCTCCTTCTGCCTGTTACATACATTCTCGGTTGGCACTAACTTATAATACCCTTGTACCCTATGGGTACCGGGTATAAAAACGTACCTATTTATTTCCCTAGGACTTCAACATGCAACATTTTAATAAGTACTCTATTTTTTAATGTATACAAGTTCGAGCACCGGACAATTAAAAACACATGATAATACCATTTGCATGAGGGCTTGTGCCTCTGCGATTTCCCACTCCATCCTCTGCCAGGTGTGCTGAGAGCACCATCGAAAGTAACGGTCTTTTCCCCGAGTCCTTCGTGGCCGCAATAGTTGCCACCACTATGAGCTGGGCAAACACTTTCAACCCTCCGAGGCGAAATCAACGCACGGCAGATGTGCGAGTTGAGCGATCGAGGCGCAGGACATGTTCCGCGGCGCAGGACATATGCGTGATAGCTCGCGCTCTGCCTCTCTTCCTCTCTCTCTTCCTCTCTCTCTCTGGCCTGGTGTGTAGATCCACCCGGGGTACCGCCGAAAATGCTTGTTTAATTACAGGAACAAACTTCCCCTTATCCCGATTCGGGTTGGGTGAGTGAGTGGGCTTGGTCCTGGCATTGTTGCACTTTCCGAGCTCCTGTCGGTACAGTTATTGTTGTCCTTGTTTACATGATTCCATATGCTGCGCATTTCCTTGATGAAATTTTAAAGCATAAATTGTTGCATTTCGTTTCCTGAAAATATTTGCTGGGCCCAGAAAGCAAATAAAATGAGAACAATATGGCTGTGTTTGTATATTTATAATGTTTACCTGCTGGTCAAATGCAAATGCATAGCCAAATAGTTTAACAGAGGCATTTAAAATATACAAATTTATTTGAGATAAGAATGCTTTTTATGCCTTTCATTTTTGCTCAGTTGTTGCTTGAGGATGGGAAAATTCCTATTCTGTCGGATGGAAACTGGCACTTGAAATATTAATTTCTCAAAGTGAGCCACTAAATGGGAATCGAGTTTGAACTCTAAGCCTTATGAGGTTGGAAGATTCTGCCAGCTGGGTAACCTATAAAGCTAGGATATATTTTTGCAATGGCATAATTATTTTAAAAAGCATATGGGCTTATATCTGGCTTGGTACCCCTAAGATATTGATGCAATTTACTTTAAATTGGGAGTTTTCCACATATTCCATCAGGGAAAGAGGCTTAGTCGGGTATGTTGACCTCCTTGGGCTTATCATCTAGCCGGAAATTGTTAAGCAACTCACTGGCCTACGACCGTCCATTCACTTACCCATTCATTCACTCACCGACTTAGACTTACCCCTGCCTTGATTCATTCAGTTATTCGTTGGTCATGCAAATCCCTGGCACACAAATTTACACCTTGGGTGCAGTTTGCAAAGCCCGGGATAATCCGCATTAGTTGCAGAATGCAGAGGGCCACAGACACCGAACGAGGCCGGGCCAGGAGGCTAAGACCCTCCCGATCCGAGCGGACCATGTGGCTAAAGGGCTTAGTTTCCTCTCGTCCGCTAACTGATGCTATTACGCTATTTGTGGGCACAGGCCCCGTCCAGGCAACGGCATGGCCAAATTGAATCGTGTTTTGTCGAGCATTTCATTTCGGCATTTGTCAAATGTCGAAAATGTCCGGACTGGCTTCGGTCCTGAAAGTCCTTAAAACCCCAAACAGAAACAGAAACCAATAAAATATGTATGTTTTGCCCAACGCCCATTGCCCATCGCCTAACGCCGACTGCCCATTGCCAATTGCATATTGCAATTTTAATTTTTCAATTCATTTTATGTAGAATATCTGTCCGAGTCGATGTTTCTAGCCCCCGCCAACTGGAGTCGGAGCCACAGGGGTGCCACAAATAACAAATTGCTTGTCATTGGCATTGCCTCAGCTCCCAGGTCTAGCTCCGAGAGGCCCCAAAAGGAGGGGAACCTCACAGAAGGGGGACATTCCTCGCAGGACCTTGCCCAGGACATTTACAATTTGAATCTCGATTAGAATTCATTGAGTTCCCGGCATTAGTTAGCCATCAGCCTCTAAGCATGCACAGTGGGTCGGTAGACGGAATATTTAACTCATGCCCCCTTTGCTACCGCTTTTCAAAGGAAACATTTTTAATTAAAGCGTAATTTAGTAATTAATGCCACTTGAAAATATCTTAAAAAATAATATTATTAGTACAGAAACTGGCCATTTACAGTCGGCAGTGGCTGATCCTCTCCCAAAACTGGCCATTTACACATTGAGAACGATTCGATGTTAAACTCAGAACTTTTTGTAATAAATTGAAAATGATCCGTTCTTAAATGAAGTAAATTTTGTACTTTCTTAGAGCATAAAAGTTCTCAAAAAGGTTGTAAAATTCTCAATATGGGTATTTGGGTTCTTAAAAATTGTACTCAAACTGAGAGTCAGTTATTATTTGAGTACATATTTTCCTAGTTTGAATCCATTTTCCATTGAAAATTCTCTCTGTGTACTGTTGTTAAAATAAACGTTACAGAAATAAGACACTTGTAAAAATCTATATTTGTACATGCTTTTACATATGAAATGTATAAAACAGTCCTAGATGGTAGTTCGTGGTTCCGGTTAGCAATTTCGTCTGCAAGAAAGCTTAAAGTATTCTGTAGATATTTTCTGTGAGCTAAGCTGTTTGCAATCCTTGACACAAAAGGATTCACTGAGCTTCTATTTCCAATTGCCGGACCAGGTCCAGTACCTTGCGTCTTTGCAGCTTGTCATTGGGGGTTTTCGGCAGACTGTCTATGAAAAAGATGCCTCCACGGATGTGGTAGGCTCCGCTCAAGTGCCGCTCCACGATGCTCCGGATTTGTTCCGCCTGCAGGCGCTCACCCTCCAAGCTCTTGGTCCGCACGACGGCGCAGGCCGTGAGGTTGGTGGCCACTGGATCGGGGATGCCAAAGACACAGGCCTCACTTACTCCCGGCAGCCTGAGGATGAATTCCTCGATCTGCTCGGGGTAGATCTGGAAGTTGTTGAACTTGAAGACGTCGGTGTCACGCGTCTGAATGTATAGGTAGCCCTCGCTGTCCAGGTAGCCAATGTCGCCGGTCCGGAACCACAGGCCATCCGAGCTGAGGGCTCTCCTGGTGGCCTCCGGGTTCCGGTAATAGCCCTCCCACTTGTACCGCAAGCGGGCATAGATTATGCCCACCTCGTTGATGCCCAGCGGCATCTTCAGCTTGTCCAGCACGCGGAGCTCCACATTCCTCATGACCTTGCCTTCGCACCCCACGGGACCGCCCACATTTTTGCTCAGGCCTCCCATCTCGGAGAGGCCATAGCCCACGATGAACCGCTGGCTTCCGATCAGCTCGTACATCCGCCGGGAGACCGCCTTGCACACCTTGGATCCGGCTCCGATCAGGACCCTCACGGACCCGAGCTGGGCCTTCAGCTCTGCCAGGTCGCAGTCGTGCTTCGAGAGCAGGGCGATCTGGTGCGAGGCCAGGAAGAGGAAGGTCACCTTGTGGCTGGCCACCAGCTGCAGCAGGTACTCCACACTGTAGGGCCGGTGGGTGATGATGCGGCGGCAGCCGTTGAGGAGGGAAGCCAGCAGGATTATGGTGCCCGATATCCAGTAGAGGGGACTGAACGAGAGCAGTATGCTGTCCCGGGTGTAGGTGTTGGGGCTGCAGAAAATAAAGCAAAAGTATTATCAGATAAAGTTGCTTGGGATGTAATACTTGGAGGGGTTCAAAGATCATAGAATTTTTCTAAAAATAGATCTTTGAAACCATACTTACTTCTTACAATTGCAGAGCAGACTGCGATGGGATCGTGTGACACCCTTGGGCATTCCCGTAGTCCCCGAGGAGCATACAATAAAGGCCGTATGATCACCGTGCAACTTTGGACAGGGAACATAGCTAAAATTTGTAAAAGGGTGATTTATTACAATTCCCTTTTTAAGTGGGAATCGATAGACTTACGCGGCAGCTGTGATGGATTCATCATCATTCAGCAGAACGCTGATATCCAGCACTCCTTCTATCTGCCCATTGACCAGATATATCCTGGCAGGATTGATCAATCTCTCGTTGACGGACTGGATTATGTGATAGTTCTCCACATCGCAAAAGATGAGCTTGGGCTCAGTGATGTCGTACATGTACTTGACAGTCTCTAAAGAAGAAAAGTCTCTGATTTTAAACCCGAAGAGATATTGTTTCCTATCTTATCCCATCAATATCAGATGGACTGCAGCTTACCCTCTGTGAACTCCGGATGCAGGGGGTTGATGGGAATGCCTCGCAGGAGAGCCGCAATGACCACGCTGGTCAGGTAGGTGGAGTTGTTGGCCGAGATGCCGACGACATCGCCCCGCCGCAGCCCCAGCCGCTTGAAGGCCTGGGCGAGGCGGGCGCTCTGCTGGGCCAGCTGGCTGCCGGTGAGCTCCTGGCCGGTGGGATCGCAGTGCTGCATCACCTGGTCGGCGTTGATCTGCAGCACGCGCATGATGACCTCGCCGAGCGTCATCTCCGGGCCATAGAAGTCCTTGCCCCGCGGCCCGAACCAGGTCCGCGATGCGGCGTCGTAGTGCACCTCGCAGCTCATCGCGACTGGTGAGCGAATAAGTGCTTTATGGCGCCTCATTTGGGTCTTATATGGCACCGGCTAGAGGAAACAAAGCAAAAAACGGAGCTGCTAATTAGTCGGGCACGCAAGCCCGTCGCCAGTGACATCTAAAATAGATGCTGATTTACTCATTGGCATGTCAGGCTCGTCGCCGCTAATCAAAACCAGCTGGCCACCAGACAGGCCAGGCCAGGCATGGAAACTTTTCGATAACTTGGATGACTCATTTTGTTTACTGCTCCAAGAGGTACCATTTATTCATAACAGAGATTACAGATGGGTGGTTGCCTCACTCAGCTCCGGCCAGATCCTCCTGCGCTGCACCTTCTTGTTCTGCGTCTTCGGGAGGCTGTCCACAAAGAAGACCCCGCCCCTTAGGTGGAAGGCGTCGCTCAGGTGCTGCTCGACAATCCCCTTGACATCCCGATCGGTGAGCTGCTCCCCCAACTCGTTCTCCTCGCGGACCACAGCGCAGGCCGTCAGATTGGTGGACACCTCGTCCGGTATCCCGAAGACGGCCACCTCATGGACTCCTGGCAGGTGGAGTATCACGTCCTCGATCTGCTTGGGGTAGATGGGGAAGTGGTTGTACTTGAAGACGTCGGTGTCGCGCGTCTGGTAGTGCAGGCAGCCGTCGTCATCGAAGTAGCCCTGGTCCCCCGTGAGCAGCCACTTGCCGTCGGGCGTCACGGTCACCTGAGTGTCCTGCGGGTTGTGGTAGTAGCCTCCCCAGCGGAAGTTAACTCGCACCAGGATCTGTCCCGTCTGGTTGGGGCCCAGGGACTGACCCTGTCCGTCCACCAGTCGCACCTGGATGTTGCGCAGCAGCTTGCCCTCGCTGCCCAGCGGACCTCCCACGTTCTTCGAGATGCCTCCGATTTCGGAAAGACCGTAGAGCACGGCGAATCTCTGGGCGCCCAGCAGCTCGTACAGCTGCCGCCAGATGCTCAGGGGAACCTTGGATCCACTGCAGACGAACGACTGGACGCTCTGCATCCTCTCTGCCAGCTGAACCCTCTCGGGACTGCGGGCCAGGAGAGCCATGTGGTGGGGTACTGTGAGCACGAAGGTCACTTGGTGGCGCTCCACCAGCTCCGCAAAGTACTCCACACTGTACGGACGGCTGGTGATGATCCGGCGACACCCATTGACCAGCGAGGCGAGCAGGGTGAAGATGCAGCTGATCCAGTACAGCGGGCTGATGCAGAACAGCACTGTCTCCGAGGTGAAGAGCTGGGGGCTAACAGAAGGATTATCAGGATGTTGAGGGGATGCTGCAAGCAACTCACATCTTGGCACTGTTCAGGAGACTGCGGTGCGAACGGGTTACGCCCTTGGGCAAACCAGTTACGCCCGAGGAGGTGATGATGAAGGCCGTGTCATCGCCGCTCAAATGCGGGCAGGCGAACCTGAAAGGAAGAAGCTTGTTGAATACTTCTCTATATTATTAGTTTGTCTCGACTACCTACAGGGTTTTCTCGTCGTACTCGGTAGAGCCATCTGCCAGCAGATCCTGAATGTTGCGAACTCCAGGCAGGGTTCCGGTGAGTAGGATGAGCTCCGTCTTGAACTTCAGGCTGCTCTTGACCGCGCTCAAGGTCTGGTAGTTGTCCAGGTCGCAAAATATAACCTTGGGCTTGGTGATCTCGTACATATAGGCCATAGTTTCTAAAGGGCATAAAGAGGCATAATTACTCTACATTTTTGCTTGGAAAGAGGGAAGCATAAGAAGAATTCTCCTGCAAAGGAAACTCACCAGCATCGAAATCCGGATGCAGTGGGTTGATGGGAGTGCCATTGAGCAGAGCTGCGATGACCACTTCGGTGAGGTAAGTGGTGTTCTTGGCCGAGATGCCCACAACATCGCCTCTCTGCAACTTAAGGCGCTGGAAGCCGTGGGCGAGGCGGCGACTCTGCTCCAGGAGCTGCCCGCCGGTGAGCTCCTCGCCCGTGGGATCGAAGACCTGCATCACCTTGTCCGAATAGAGCCGCAGGATGATCAGGGCCACCTCGCCGAGCGTCATATCCGGGCCATAGTACTCCTTGTCCTTCGGCCCCGACCATATTTTCTCGAAGCTGTCGTACTTGGTGGCCGCCATTCTCTCGGTTCCTGTTGGACGGTCGATGGGACAAAACAAAGCTGCCACACACATCAACTGAGTTTCGGCGAGTGTGGCCTGGCCTATATATATAGGCCAGCTCAGTCGGCGGCCGAACTAGATGTGCGATCTGCTAATTGCCCAGACACGTTCCCCGTAGCCACGTCCCCAAGCCCGCCTCCAGCGCCTCTAATAAACTTTGGGGAGAGTTGACGCTGCTGCCGAATTGTCAGGTGTGTTTGGGCCTGAGCGACAACTGACACTGGTATCGGACCCGCAGGGACTCCATTTCGGCTGCCTAGTTCCAACTCGAGTTCTGGGACACCTTGCTGGAGGGTTTATATGTTGATTGGAGTCGTTAACCGTTTATCAACGGATCCCAACCACTCTCTGATTTATTTATTTAGCCACGGGGCGAGAGCAAGGTAAATGTTATTCTTTGGTAACATATTCAACGTGTTCGTCGGATCTGGAACCACAGTGCCGGGAGGGATTCGCTGCCTGGCAATTGCATAATTTCTACGATTAAACACGGGTTGAGCTTCCGCCGCTCACTTTCCCCTCCGGACTCACTCTGCGGTTGTCTCCACGTCGCCCGACTCCTGTTCCTTGTTGCGCCAGTTCGCTCCGCCAGGTGGATATACGTATAAATGGTATGTGCAACCGCAGAGAGAGATAGAGTCGCATCCTTGATGGGCACACGCTTCATTTGCGTGCTTAGTTAGGAAATCAAGCGTATGGCTCCGGGACAAGGTAGCCGCCGAGCGCAGTCGGAACTTAAAATGCAAGGAGCATCCAAGGGTAGGTGGCTCTGAAACTTCGTTGCGTAGCCGGGTAAAAAGTTACTCAACAGGAAGTTGGGGTGCTGGGCGTGGCAGAGAGATAGTCCTGGCTGGAAGAAGAGCTTGGATTTGCCAAGGCTGATTCATTGATTTCACTTAAATTTGCTTGATGCCGACACTAAACTTAATTAATTACGCGGTGGGCAGAAATGTGCAACAAACTGGCAAGCTGGAGAGGCAGGAGTTAGTCCCTCCGATCAGCAGCTAATAAAAGTTTCAAGCAACTTTTTTATTGCCGTTTTATGACCTGAACTCGACTTGACTTGGGAACAAAACACGGCGACTGCCAACAACTTGTGCCACATTTAACTAACTTCAAATCTCGGCAATTAACTGGAAGTCACCGACCAGGCACCGGACTCCGAGAGCCGACAGCCCCAGACGCCGACATGGCAAATGTAATCAGGCCCAACATTATAATTAACCGCAAAATGCAGTTGGGGGCGCCCGACCAGGAACTCAACCCCCCTCCCCAGCTGCCGACATGCAACCCCTCCTCAGCCCCGCCGCTGGTCTGCTATTAAAACTTTTACGACAAGTAGGCGAAAAAAAATTACTTAATTAAAATGATTGACTAAACAGAAAAGTTTGTGCGAAATCATTTTTGCCTTTTTTTCGCTCGTAACTAGCTGGGCATACTTTTCCGGAACAATAGTTCTTTCCGGTTTGCGGTGCGCCCTATATATCTGGCCCTCTCGCTCTCGCTAGCCCTTGCTCTTTTGCGCTTATTTATTGTTTGCCTTTGCCCGGAGGCTGTGAACATTTTTTTCCGCCTTTCTGCGGACTGCGGAGGGGATTCCTACCCGGGAGAGCCTTAGATGCGACAGCAGCTTGTTGTTCATCTAACAAATTAACGAACGCCTCGAGTGTTGTTGCGTGCTATCGCCCTCTTGCTTGCTCCTTCCACCACGGCTGAGGCTGAGAAAACTTTGAAGTGTTAATGAATTGAGCGGCAGTGGAAGCGAGATAGGGAGGTGGGTCGGCAGAGAGAGAGAGAGAGAGCCAGATAGGCCGAGTAATGACCGCTGGCCGCTTTTGTGGTCAATTTTCTGGTAATTGAAATTATGATTTAATTTAATTTGCCACAAAAAGTGTTGACAGTAAGATAGGAATCAAAAGAAAACGCCGAGGGAAAGAGCAAGCCCAGCAACCAGCAGGACAGTATGATGTCTTGTTTTGATGGGAAATTATATCAGATTAGAGCTAATGTCGACACTTCCAACAAACGTCAATATTAATAGCATGTCAGAACTCCGAAGGCAACAAAACTTTATTTGCCAGAGTCAAATTGTTTTGATTTAACGTAAATAATGCCTTCTAGGCCCAAACTATAAGTGTACAAGGTACACAAAGATATACCCTTGACTTGATTAGTACAATTTCATGATAAGCATGCACAAAGAGAATTATAGTATCCTGAAATTGAGAAACCGAGTTTTCAAATACGTACTCCTCTCGTTTTAAGCCCGGATTTCATGAAAATTCTAAGTTTAAGTATTTAGTCCTCATTTTGAGAACATAATAAACTCAAAATAAATACATAAGGACTCACACCACAATTCCCATGGGAATTATTAGACAAAGTTGCCTTCTGTTTCGCTTGCATTTGCTTTCGTCTCAATTGTACGGGCTGACACTGTATTAAAATTTCTTTAAATAAATTTTTCTGTAGAGAATACGTGTATTTATATTAATTTTTTTTCTTAGACTTTGATTTCTTTTTTAACGCAGAAAACTCAGGGTGCTCTCACTTTCGATCACTCTGTATAATTATATTTTTAAAGTACTAAATATAAATAAGAGTAAATAGTTATTAAACACAACCAATTCCCAGTTATAAACCCTTTATCAACTGTGTTATGTGATTTTAAGTTTTAGTTTCATGTAACCTACTAAATTTGTTAAATATTTGGCAATATATTCTAAGAACAAGCTTATGCAGTAATAAGGTGGCAAAAAATATATTGGTAAGTCAATTTAAAAGTCTCCTCCGTTCACTGACTTGCTAGGCTCTGGTTAAGCCATATTTTTTTTTAAGCTAACCAAGTCAACTCTTAGAAAACACGACGTATTGGCATGGATATATGACTTTATATTATTAAAATAAAATAAGTCAGTAAGCTTTTATGGTTGATTTGCAGTACATTTAAGCGTATCGTACTATTCTCCATTTAAACTTTCTAATACTCCTTAGACTTATTTTCTTTTATTATAATTTAACTCTTAGGAAACCTATGTTTATTTTCTTCGGCCCTGCGCCTTAGTGTACTACATTGCGACCACTCATTGGTGAGTATTTAACATGGAAGTGAAGTGTCTTTAACTCATTTGAATTAAGCCGCCTATTGGAGACTTGACCCTTTTAAGCTTGTAATTAAATTAATTAACTCAAAATCCCTTGTAGGCCCGATATATGCAAATGGCATTCAAGTGATAATCGGGTCCACAGATGATTCGGTGTCAGGCTGAATAATTCAAATGGGATTATGTAATGTGGCATTTAATAATTCACATGTGAGAGATGTGTTTTAGGCGTCATTACAAATCGTTACAACACTAATAATCCGTCCAAATGAGTCATTAACAATTAATTAAAGCGCCTTACAGACGCTCTCAAGTGTTTGTGTCTGCAAACACACGGACATGCATAAGCAAACACTCACCCATATGCATAATGGATGTCGTGGAAAGCGGAGGAAAATAGAGCCCCACTTTACTGCACTTTCGCAACTGGCTTTGTGTGGGGCTGCCACAAAACCAATTACAGCTCGATTCGAAAGCGTTTTCGCACTGGGCCCAAATTGGTGCCCCACTTAACCCCAAGGAAGCTACGCAGCTGTTTAATGGAGCCAAGTCGTAGGGCGGGAAGCGGTGACTTAGTCCCTGGTGGCATATAAAAAGCATTTAATTTAAATTATGTTCAAAAGCCTCCGATGCTAACTGTAGCTACTATTAGGGCTCAGAACTTACTACTACTATTATGCATGATTTGGTCTACTAAGCAGTTCCTGGCCAAATAAGAAACTAAAGAGCCCCCATGAAACCCCAAATATATATTTATGTTGGGAGATTATTCTATTCCCAATTATTATTCGTATCTTAATCTGAAAGTTTCTGTTTAGTTCTGTTTAATAGCTCGCTCTTGCTGCGTCTCTTAGAGCCACCGGAATGCATTTTTAATTTCACTTCCAGAAGCACTCAGGAACTCGTGTTAACTACTGATCTTTCACTCTCGCCTCAACACCTCCCACAATCCACTGTGAAGCTTCCACCTGCTCCTAAAGTCCAACGTTTACTGCCGTTCCAGCCACGGAAAATGAGTTGCCAAAAAATTTTAATTAGAAAATTCGCACATATGCACCTAATGTGCCCCGTTAACGGTGCCAACGAGCGGAAGTGAGGAGCGCAGTAGGACGGGGCCAGGAAATCGCCATTTCCGATTAGGCACCTGGCAGGCAGGACTAACTGGCAATTGTTACCTGGCAACTGTGGCACCAGGCACCATCGACAAAGGCCATTCACAATTGTCGCCGCTCTTCGAGGTGCATGAGTGTGGAAAAGCCCCTACAGGCATGTTCAACGGAATAGTGGTTGCTTTAACTAAACTTGGGGAATTTAAAATCAAATAAAATTAATAGAAGAAGAATAATTAAATATTTAAAAAGAAATAATTTTAAAAATATGTTTTCTATTATCCTAATTGAGAAAAGTAATGTTTCTTCGAAATTAAAGAAGTTTTTTTTGACGTATATTGGCATTTAAACTTTATTTTTGAATCACTGAAAACCCGTTTAAAATTATGGGATTTTACAAAAAGAAAATATTATAAATTATTTATAAACATATGTATATCAGGAATTATATACAAATATTTTATTTAAGATAGTTAAAGTTAAAGCTTAACTGTAAGCGTATGCCTTTGGTTTTAGATAATACGAACTATTAACATGCAAACCTTACTAAACCGGGCTCAGGTGTTAATGAAAAACTGTGACAGGGCCTGGACCGATAAGTGTGAGTGCTCGTGTATGCTGTTGCCAATTAAACTGTTCATTTTGGCGGATTTTCTTTGTTTTGAGCCACTCGAATGGGTGTCATCAGGCCTGTTTGCCTCTGCCAATTGATGCCTCATAATTGCTCATTAACCCGACAATCGGGGACTCGCGAACAATTGCCATTTAATTACAGAGCATTTCAATTCAGCCGGACAATTTGATGTGCGAAGACAATGGAATCAGGACAATTCAAATGGAGATGATTCGAGGCTTACTTTTGGTTGCTCTTACCTTAGCCACATAACTTTCCCTTGCTCGGTTTCATTCGGACAATAAAATATCTTGCTTACTATTTCTACCAGATCTTCAGTTGCTGGCTGGCTCCTTTGAATCGTTCCGGACCAATTGAGCTGACAACGAAAACACTTTGCCGGCTATTTAAGCCAACAGGCAGACGAACAAAACAAAACTTTAATTTACTTGTGGTCAACTTTGGTCTCGCTCCCCCCTCTATCTAAATTGTTCTGCTCGGTTCCTTCTTTCCATTACTGGCTGTGCTGTACATAAAACATAATAAAAGCAAATACAGCAAGAAAAAAAAGTAGGGGGCAGAGATAAAAAAATTAATTTTGCACAAACTAAAGCCTTAGAAAATTTATGCTCTGCCTGCATAAACAAAGGCACATAACGAAAGGCAAATGGCAAAAAAATAAAACGAAAAACAAGCAACAATTCAATTCATTGGCTGCGAAAGATGCAGACATGAGCTTGGTCGTGGTCAAAACGCACTGCTGACCGGAGGACAAACTTTTTGCCAGCAAAAAATAGGGGGGAGAAAACACAGCGGAGGATAGAGAAGAAGGAAGGAATATAGGGGCCAGGAACCATTCCTGCATTGCCAAGACGACGTTGCAGCTAACCGCAGGCATTCAATTCAACTAGAAAATACAACTTTGCCAGCTCCAGCTCCAGCTTCGACTCCTGCTGCTCCTGCTCCTCCTGCTGCTGCAGCTGAGTTTTTATTAGCTCAGACACAATGCAAAAAGCCTCTGACTGCCAGGACCTGCGTATAAATAATGAAAGCAGAGCAACAACAACACGGCAGGCAACATCCTTACGCAGCATTAACAGCCAAAGAAAAATGCTAGAAAAGTAATTCGCTCGCAAAAATAGAAACATACAAAAACAGGACGAAAGCCAGTCCCCGCTTGGGTCGAATTCGGCTGTATCCTATGTTAATACTGCAGGAATAAAGTCAGCGGAGTCATACTATAATTTTTAAAGAATTATTTAAGGCACAAAAGGTACTCAAAATTTCCCCTTTAACCATTTTACGCTCTGATTTTGTGATGAGATAATAAGCATTCCCTTCCGGCACCTTAACATTATTCCTTTTTCTAAAGCTCCCTTGAGATGCGAAAATACAGGGTAGTGTGCGGTGGAAAAAAACGCATTTAAAGTTCCCCAAGCAATTGGAGCGAAGCGCAGAACTTTTTACTCCTGCTGCTGTCAGTGGGTTAAGTGCACGCACACCACTACTCCTCCCCCCAATACACCCACATACATACATTCATCCAGACACCAGGGCACACAGTCATGGCGCAAATTCGATGCATTGAGACCATCATTAATCAGACAGCAGAGAGGCAGCGAAGGAACCGCGCAGCAACTTCCCTACCTTGCTCGTCAAGGACTCCCACTGCGACCAGCCATCCGCTCCTTTAGGCTTCCCTTTTCGGCCCTGGAAATTATGCAGTATTTTCCCAGGAAATTTCAAGCAAATGTTGATTTAAAATTGAAATTCTAATTTGCGAATCTGAGAGAATATTTGGCAAAAGCTGACTTTATTTCTCCATCGCCCATTAAATCTTTTGGCTGAAGAAAAGCAGTTCGTTCCTAGGAACTCCCCACATTAAAATACACGTGCTGCCACATGTCCTTGAATTGGGAAAGTCGCCATTTTTGTTGTTAAATACCAACTTTATTAAGCGTTTGATTCCTTGGCAGGCTTCTGAGGCCGAACTGTGGCAGTGAAAATGTCACAGTCGCGTCACACAGAGCGTCCTTGTCGGTCCGACGTCCTTGCGTGTGTGTCGCATGTGCGCAGCGTCCTTGCGCCCGCCAACGAGTTATAACTTACTCCCACCTGCCACCCACCTGCAGCCACCCGGCTAAGTCCTTCCATATCCTGTCGAGTGTGTGTGTGGGCGGTGCAATTTATTTTGCGCTCTGGTGCCCGACGACGACTGCGTTCTACTCCTGATGTAATTAGCGAAGTTTACCGTTGTGTATTTTTATAATACTATTTCTCCCCCGCAGTCCCCGGCCCCGGGTTGACAAATTGAGAGCTCGAAGGAGGATTTACTTTCATTAGCGTTTGATTAACGCTTCCAATTCCGCTTGGAGTTATAGCTCAGCGACCTGCCAGGATATATGAATATGCAAGGCCAGAGGTGGGAAAAGAAACTCTCTCTCTTTTACCTAGCTTAGGTACTGGGAATTTGTACCTAGGGGAAACAAGGAAAACTTTCCCGAAGCTTAGCAATTAAGCAATTAAGGCCTGTGGACAAAACGAGTGTATACATTTTATATTTAGTTCAAATTGAATTTAAACAAAATAGGCTTCAGGTTTTTGCAATATGCACCCTTAGGTTAATAATTTTGTATTGGGTTAAAATTGAATCTTCATAAATTCCCTTATTGTAGCTCAGGGGAATAGGTTAATTTATTTTAAACGAGTTTTAAAATAGAGGCAAAAACAAGGTAAATTACTCATGGAGTTTTCAACACTAATAGTTTTTTTGCTGGCATAAGGTAAAAAACTGTATTGTAATTCAATTAAAATAATAACATTTGTATACAATAAATACCACGTAAGCTCAAGGGAATGGTAAATAAATTTAAAAAAATAAATATCTGAGTACAGTCTGGGTTTGCGGGACAATTTCCACCACTGGCGACTTGTTTGCTGGCCCTGGCAGTGAGTGGAAAATTGTATGTCAATTGAATGGCCAGAAATCACTGTTTAAATTTGCATGCATTTGCAAAGGCAATCGGGTTAAGGGACAAAGGGCGCTGGACGCAGGACGAAGGAGAATGGAGGGAGGCCAAGCGGAAGCAGGTCAGCGGGATAACAACGAGCGGAGCGGACTCTTAGAGCCGGTAACTGCGATGGCAGCAACCGGCAACGGTTAACGCGCAGTTGCCGCATGCATAAAACATAAGGATAACGAACGGAGCACCCGCAGGAGAGCACAATCAGGACAGCGACTGGACTGGGACCGGTCCCGGGCAGGTTGCTGATACAGGACATTGCCGGAGGCATTGTATAATTAAAATTGCATTCAGATGCAAATGCAAATGCGAGTATAAGCTACAAAGCGTAAGGCGAGCGAAGGCTCACAGATTAGACAACATCCTGCCTGCAGCACCCGCTCCATTCATGATCCTGCTCGTCCTGAGGACTGCGGTCGCCGGACCTTTGTTTTGGGCCGGGCTTCGGAAATCCTATTAGCTGCATATCGGGCCTGTTCAATAGGCCATGAGTAACACATTAGGGCCCGGGGATTTACACGGACTTTGGCCAGTAAGTGCAGCACAGTCCTGGCCAATTGTGCCTGCCCGAGCAGAGGGTGTTGGGCCAGGCACAGAGTGCATCCGTTCTACCTGCTGGGTTACTGCCTCCTTCCGCTCCTTCTCTCATCGCTCGCATGCCTCGTGATAAATTTCAATATATGAAATAACTTCCCTCCGGCATATTGCATTCGTGCCGCAGCTAAGTGCGTTTTTTATCCCATGCAAATCCCTGGCTAAGCGGCGTACGCCAGGAATCTGAATGGATATCCATTGATGCCGATGCCGGGCATACTTTCCGAGTTCATTGCATTTTCGCACCTCGGATTAAGTCAGCCCGCAGCGGGGGACGAGTGCTCGGAGCACGTCACCCCTTTCCACTCTCTGCACCCTTCGGCGGCTTAGTGCACACACGTGTCACGGCAACAGGTAGCAGCAGCAATTGTTGCACTGCCCGCAGGTCGTGTGCCGCTTCACCTGGCCAGGCACGCGCTCCACAGCCACAGCCCGCCAGCTGACTCCTTGGCCGGGACAATGTCAAATGCGGGCCGGGAGGCCAACGGGTGGCACACGTGCGCCTCTAATTGAAATGCAATGCGAGTGCTCCACTCTCGAGGACACCGCTGCCGAAAATGTTGTAAAAATATACATTCGTCTAAAAATACTCACCGGAGCCAGGTGACCCTTAAGAAAGCATTCATAGGGGTTTTGAAAAAATTAAAATTACATTCCCATTGTATGTTGGCTTTTTAAGTCAGCAAGCAACGACATTATTTTATATATTTTATCATAAACGAGAAAGAAAGCTAACTTCGGTAAACCGAAAATTATGTAAATTTTACATTTTACATGTAGAATTTTACATTTTCATATAAATCGACCGATCCCTTCTATGGCAGCTATATGATATAGTTGTCCGATCTTAATGAAATTAATACCGTAATTCTAGAACTATAAAAAACGAGTATATCTCGAAATTAATAGAAATTCGTTGAAAAACAGAGAAGTTAACATTTTGTTTACATTAATTTCGCCATCATTCCTATGGCAGCTATAGGATATAGTGGTCCGATTTCGGTTCCGTTCCGACATATATACTGCGTGCTAAAAAAATAAGACTATGCTGAAAATTTCATCCCGATAGCTCAAAAACTGAGAGACTAGTTCGCGTAGAAACCGACAGACAGACGGACAGACAGACGGACATGGCTAGATCGACACGGCTGGTGATGCTGATAATCATGAATATATATACTTTATGGGGTCTGAGATGCCTCCTTCACTGCGTTGCAAATATCATGGCAAAATTATAATACCCTCTGCAAGGTTATAAAAAGATCTAATGACCGAAAACTATTACATATCCTATTCATTTCTAAATAGTTATTTTCCTAAAATTGCGTTAATATCTATTATTATTATCTTTAAGGTAACTATTTGTTGGTATATATATATATATTTTTTTTTTTGCCACACAACTAACTTTATACATATACTATATAAAAGGTTAAATTTAATTCTAGGTGTAAAAAAAATTTGTTGAAAAGGGTCACAAAGCTTATTTTCATCAAAAATTTCATCAAATTTTCAAAGAAATCAGTGAAATTTATGAATATTAACAGTATTCGAAAGCTAGATATTTGTTAATTTTAATTCCCTCATAACCATAACCGTTTTATGAAATATTTCCCCAATTATACATCTATAAAATATATCAAAAGAAATATTTTTAAAAATATCCAAAGGGCTTTATTTCTAAAAGTTTATAAAACCTTTGTACATCATACACCAAAATATATTAATTTATTCCTAAAATAATAAGCTAACTTCCTTCCCCTTTTTATAAAGGTTATTATCCTTTTCTTTTTAATTTTAAAGATTCCTTAAACTTTTTATTTAACATTTATAATTATTGGAAAATAAATTACAGTTTCTTCTAACTTTTGGTAAGGAGCTTGAAAAGGCTTAGAAATTATTTTGTTATCTTTTATACCCCTACTTGGAGAGTCTAATAATTTTATATCTACAGAAGCATCTTTAAAATATTTTAAAATTCAGGCTTAAGCATCAACTGTTTTATTCTTTTCCTCAATATTATTAATATTGAAAAATTATATAAATACTGAAAATTACGAAGGTTTCACATTAATAATTATTATATAAGCACTTTTTTTTAAAAGAGGAGCAGCCCCATTTCATTTTTGATTTCCTAATGAAAAAGAGGGTTAAACTTGAATTTATAAATAACAAAAATTGGTCCATTAATACTTATTTCTGATTTAAATTTAAAAAAATTATTTATCACTGTGGACGGCAGTCCACGTAGTGAAGATGAGCACCGAGACTGTGGTTTAATTTAAGCTTTAGATCTTTTTACTTACACAACGACTTCCTTTTATTAAGTGCTCAAAAACGGCATATATGCGGGCTATTCAAGCATAAACTAGAGTTCCCAGCTACCTTGGGTGAAACGCTCCGCAAGTTGCGCTCTCAATGTAGAAACGATAATGCGATTAGATTTGACAAATCCAATTTCGATGACACTCGCTGGCACAACATTAATGAACTGCAAATATTTGTCCCTCACTTTCCCTTTCGCTACCCCTTGCCCTTGCCTTTTGCCCATTGCTCGCCGTGCGGCACGTGGCTTGCGTTTCAATATTTGCCGCATGTAAATTTAAGCTCGCCCAATCGAGTGCAACAAATCGCAGCTCAACAGCATATCATACTTTGCATATTAATGCCAGAGACAGAACTACTCCACGGCGGATCCACTGCAGTGCCTCGGAATGTCACCACCAACAGACAGTGGGGTTAAAATCAAAAGCCGCTGGCATCAATTAACTTGAAACCCCAACTCTTTGATGGGATCGATGATGATCGCAAATAATATAGCAGCTAATAGTTTATTTTTGAACTTTAAGGAAAGCCTATTAGGTAAAGAAAAGTTAGCTATGTAGCATACTTTTAGGAACCGAAGAAATTCGAATACCCTGCTTAAGGTTTAAGCCGAAACTGACTTAAGTTTTATTGGAAAACTTAAAAGACTACAGATTTATTGCTTAATTTTTAAGCGAGTGGGAAAGTCTGTCATATCAGTGTATCAACGAAAAAAGGAAGTTACAATTTAGAACTATTGAAACTGTTGTGAAAGTTGAAGGCATTTCAAATTGTTTATAATTAAAACTGAAAATTATATCCCTTACTTAGATTAGTCACTTCTCCCACTGTGCACCGCCAGCATCAGCGCAAGGGCAAGTGCAATTCGAATGGCAAAGCATCAGCTCCAGAGCAAATGCTGCAAATGAAAGAAGGAAAATTATTTGTTTTCCCTCATTGAAAATCGCGCAGGGTCCGCGCTAGGAAAAAAGAATAGTGCACTAGAAAAAATGAGAGAATGGCTGAATAAAATGTAAATGAAATTGTGTTGGGATTGGAAATGGTAATATGAAAGTGGCAGTGGGAATGAGAGAGGCCATGATAGCGAATTGATTGGCGGAGATTCAAGGAGACGCGACTTGGCCAAAGTGAAATTTCAATGAGTTTGTTACACAAAGATTTTTAATCGGACTCTGCCGGCAACTAGTCTCGGCCACAAGCAGAGCATGAAGGATTTCAGAACTCCCAAAGAGCGTAATTAGGATGCGATTATTTCTGCCAACAGCAGCAAGTGGTTTTCTTATTAGATTGCACTGGAAGCTGATTAGTCCAGTGAAAGGTGGAAGCAGTTTATTCCAATTGGAAGAACACTGCATGATTTAAATGCAAGCATATCAAATCTTTTGAAACATTTATTAAAGTTCCAAGCAGATCACAACCTTTTAAATCTAGTTTATAGACTTGTGACACCTATAATATGTATTAATTTAAGATATTCATACTAAAAATGCCCCTAGGGTTAGCTTTTAATCTGTTTAAGACACTTGACGAAATTTTTTAGCACTCAAAGCAGGCCCGGACCCCTTTTTATATTTTGACACATTATTTTCGCTTTGGCACTTCCCGAACGCTCCCCGGCGCAGAGCTCAGCTCTGAGATCCCAGGATCCGGCAGCTGGCAAGGTTGAAAGGCGCATTTAGGACCCATTACCATTAGAGGACACTTTGCTTTGCTCGAAATCAGCCATAAGCTCGGCCTGGCATCGTTTGGCCAGGACATTTGCATGATTTTTGCAAGAGTAATAAACGTGGCGAGCGAAAAGATGGAAAAAAGAAATGGGAATCGACGTGGTGCCGGGCAGGAAGGGGAGCGGGTGGCGGAAGGGCAATGGCAATACTTAATGTCAGGCACGTAGCAGGGACACTTTGCGTCCATTGACATGACCAGTTCTCCTGCTAGCCAGCTCCGTGCCACTCTCCAGACTCCCCGGACTCCCCACCGGCAGTTGTCTGGAGTCATCGGCAAACTGCAGGAGTCGTGTCCTGGCATAACTGCCTTCTGTCGGTCGGGTGGGTCAGTTAGTTGGCATGCAAAATGCTTTATGCCCCCGGCACTGGCACCTATTCACTTTGTCATTGATTTGCAGTCATTCCCGGGTACTGGGAAAAATAGCTCTGATCTGGGGCTAACTCTAAAAATAATATTTGTTTCAGCCGATATTCATTATTTTTGGATCAGTAATTATTAGTCTTTAACCTATATTATTAATATGCTTGATGTTTGTCCCACAGATTTATTCTAATATATTTATTTTTATTGGGTATCTTCTTATTATTATTCGGGCATTAGGGAAAGTTTTAGAATTTGCTTTACGCATACGAGCACCCTGTAAAATTATGGGATTACAGTTTCCGATAAGGTGATAATAGTCCTATTTTTTCTTCGTGTTGCAAATAGCAATTTGCAGTGTCAAGTAGAATACTGAAGTAGCATAAACACGGTTATCACTTAGTTGCTTTTCCATACCGTGTCTGACATGTAATTCGATAAGCTTGGCTTAAAAAATAGCCCTCGCTCAAATGAGTCGATACACTTTTAATAGTTTCTGCTGCTACGGCTCCTGCGGCTCGAGGGGAAAAAGTTCTCGAAACTTTGCAGCTTCCAACGAAAACTTTTGCGCTCCGATAAACAACAACAAAGGGCCGGGGGAGTGGCTGAGCGGCTGAGGAAGCGCCCGATCCCGGAGTCCGAGTCAAAGGCAAAGTGTTGACAGCTTGATGCGACATACAGGGGGACCCTGAACTTTGGACAGCTCGAATGCATTGTATACAAATGCAGTTTCTATTGGCTCAACTGCAGGCCAAGTTTTGCTTTTCAATTTCGAGCTCCAGCTTCAGCCCGAACTCGAACAAAAACACACACATATGGCGAGCGGTAAAGCGCAGTGAGCAAAAGTTTTTAGCAACACAAAGCAGGACCTGGCAAAGTTATGTGCCGCTCTCCTTGGGGTATTATTAGAAATTGAATTAGATTTCATTTGGAAGGAGGCAGTAGCAATCATCATTCGAGATCCACTTAAGGTGCGACACACTGTTTGAGTCACCCGAAAGAGGGGATGGCACAAATATGGTATCGATATTCAACGCAGCACCACAGATGATTGGAAAACGAATAATAATAGCTTGATTTATTTTCTTACTTACTTTATTTCTTTAAAATGTAAGCTCTGTCATAAAAACTAACGTTTCTCATACTTTTTATGCTGATAATATTGAAAGAGTATTGTTATCGATATATCATATCGGAGTTTTCTTTTCTATTTTAATACCTTTCAAAAATATGAAAATAATCTATTAATATTGTTTGTATCACTATGATACTACCTCGAATCTTTTGTTTATTTCTTTCTTTTATACATAATATCAGGTGAAAATTTCAATAATTATTGTTATCGATATATAATACTGGCAGCATCTTCTCGATATGCACGATATTCCCATACCGGAAGTTCCACTCCTTGCAAGCAGTCGGCGGGCGCGCCCTCTTCATTTGCCAAGAAACTCCTCGCTGCAGTCACATCGAAAGTTTGCAATCAAAAAACTTAGCTGGAAGCCCAAAATTTGCGTGCCGAAAAAATAACCTTAGCATTAAATAGACTACAAAGTTGCTTTTACCCCCTCACCCGCTTCCCTTCCAGTGCTAATCCTTTTAATTTTGAACTTTAACTTTCGCCGGGGAGCAAGGAAAATAAGATGGAAAATAACCGAGTAGAACCAAACATGCGACGCACTCGGCGAAAGTTTTTTAATAACAAGTCCTGTAAAGGGACGAGGCAGATCCATCGCAGTTATCAACCGGGCGGGCGGGGAATAAATTCCGCCCTAAACTGCACGTACACTGCACACATTTCCCGTTCCGGTCCGATGCCGTGACTTTTGTGGCCCGAAAGCCCGAAACCCGAAAACTTTCAGCAGCAACTGTGCCGGAGGCGCTCGAGCCCCGTACCTCGAACCTTCTCAGCCTTCCGCAGTTCTCCAGCTCTCCCGTGAAGTCCGGCCGGCGGAATGCAAATACAAGTTATAATAATTTCTTTTCAATTTCCAACCAAAGTAAGCACTTAAGGGGATCTTAGGTCCAGCGACGGAATGCAGCGGGATATATTGCCAGGATGGCAAGGAGTGTTTGTCATTGGCCTCATCACTTCTGTGATTTCGCTGAAATTTGCATAATACCAAGTTAACAAGCAATTTCATTGAGTGGGCTGGAAATAGGAATGGAATGGGGACTGGGAGTGGGAAGTCGGGATTAATAACTCTTTGCAGCTGAAATTGGATATCATCCGCCAGCCAGTCAGCCTCGGAGCAAGGCCAATTTCATTAGAAACGAAATGAAACGACAGTCAAGGATCAATGACAAACGGCCAAAATGGTGCACTCTAAGAAAACATGTGGCATATATCAAGTTATGATATATTTGATTTTGATGGCCATAAACAAATTTTACTTTTATTATTTTATTTTTATACAAAATTCAAATTTCACGATAACAAATTAGAGGCTTTAGTTTTTATAGGCTTGCAAAAAATCACTTTATATTTATCTGTTGATATAGCATCCAGATTAAAATGAAGATTAAATAGAATTAGTAAAGTTTTACCTCGCCTAACTGTGCAGATCAAGAATAAATACCCAGAAAAATTGAGAACATTTTTTATTCAAGAACATTTCTTTTTAGATTTTCTCGTACAGTCCTTTTTAAAAACGAGAGGAAGTGGTTCTCAATTTTGTTATTTCGAGAATAAGGGATTTAGTTCAAATTTTTGTTTTTTTAAATAAGAACAAAAACGTTTTAATGTGAGAATTCTTCGTCTTCTTTTGAAAAGAAAAAATCCAAAATCGATCAAGTTTAGAACGTTCTTTTATTCTCAATGTATTGGCAGAAGTTTCTTCAACCTTCTGATCAAAAAAAATATTGCCCTAAAAGAGTATAATCGAAAAAGACACTGTTCAACGGTGCGCAGAAATCTCCATAATTTTAAAATCACTTTAAAAAGGGTCTAAAAGTATACAATAAATTTGTTGAGCCACCAAATTTTGTGCAAATTGGGTTTATACCCTCGATAGGTGATATGCCATATAGCTCTGAAGTAATTTGTTTACATTTTCCAAGATTATCTTATATCCCGTCGAGTTTCTAAGTTACCTTGGGACTTATTTCCAAGTGTACTGGACCGTCTAGAAATGTAAAACCCTTTTGGTTCGACTTACCAGGTGCGGAGCAAAGAATTTTCTCAGACTAGCATGGAAAATGCCATCAAATTTAAACTTTGATCATTTCTCGTTCGAATTGTTTTGTACTTAAAAGTCAAAATCCTGGGCTGAAGCCCCCTCCAGAATTTCCTGATATCGCATTGATTTGCTAATTCTGCCCAAGCGACGCAGGCGGAGGAAAGAAAGTAAGTTCAGCTCCCAACTTCCGGCATTCGCAAATCAAGCTCCACTTTCCACCGGCAAAGTTTCGTTTCGGCAGCGATAAAAGTTGCCCGAATATACGAGCACTCACCCGGGAGAGTGCAAATAAGTGGCACAATAAATTCGTTATTATGTTCCTACTTATGTCAACTCACCTCGTTGCAGCGATATTTGTGTATTGCCATGTCAAAAGTTATCGCCCGACCAAGCCGAGCAGCAGCACCCAGCTCTCGAGTGCTTGTGACAGGCTTTGGGAGGTCATAAATGGAACCTGAAGCGCCGGGCAATAATTTCCGACCGTCCCCCCAGTCCGCTCCTTTTTCCATTTTTGTGTGCTTGCCCGGGTCTCAATTTAATTACTGTGCAGCAGTTAATATTGACAGTGGCCCACAGACCAGAGCTCGCCGTAAAAGCGTTTTAGCCGAGCGTAAACCCATAAGCCTGTCAATCGCAAAGAGTCGGTCGCTCCCTGCCTCCGCGCGGTGCAGCCCTTTTTGTAAAGAACTTTACCTGTAACCACAACAAACAAAAATGCTACATTTTATCCAGTTATAGAAGAGTGCGAGTATAGAGCACAGGAAATTTGAAAATATGGGGGACACAACACTTCAACACTTTTTATGTTTGCACTTAAATTAAATTGTGCTACCACGAACAGCCCCATGGGAGAGTAAATAAAATTCGGCTAAGGCTTAGTATTTAAAAACGACTAAGTCAAGTGCTTCATCCTTTATGACTAAATCGAATTTTCTCCTGCAGCTGTTGAATTAAGTGCATTTAATTTAATAGAATTAATTATATGATCCCCATTTTCTTACTATTTATAGTGTCATTCTATCCATTAATTCAATGTTTACATTTGGAAAGACGTACACAAAAAGTTTAATAAATTTCTCTTAGCACGTATATATATATAAATCAAAAGAAATAACTGGACACTGGAACATTTTTCGCGAAATGGATTAGGTTTTCTCATTACTGAAAAAGCGCCTGCAGTTCCTGTTAAAATTAGCTAATTAAGTCCTTCCCCACATTGACGGAAACTCGAAAATATTTGTTCCAGGTCTCTAATATCTGCAGGTCTTCAAAGCAAAACCTCACAAACAGTGCTTGTAAGTCATCCGTGCGCCGCTTTTAATAGCTGCAAAGCCTGTCAGGTATTTTTAAACATTCGCTTTCCTTAAATCCTTCTGGCGAACGCTGCTGCCGCTGGCAATAGATGATTATTTTATGGATGCCAAGACCAAAATCCCAATGCAATTTCACTTCTTTGGTTTCACTCTCCCGAGCGACTTGGCAACTTTTAATGGCCTCACTAATACATTTAAGACCCGGCATAAGCACACACACACACAGACGGATTCGAGTCCTGTATACAAATAATTACATGGCAAAATATTTACATTTGGGTTTTGGCTTATGCACCAAATAGGCCAGACGCCAGAGGTGCGGGTGCGGGGCGGGCTTTTCGGTGGGTTCTGCTTGGGCAGCAACTTTTTGGCCACTTCATATTTCATAAAAACATGCATTATGACTATTTTATGAAGCACGCGCCGAGAACTTTAGGAGTCAGGATGCAGGGCCAGGGACAGGGCAGGGACCAGAACCACAGCCCGGGAGTCCTGTGTGCGCTAGGTATTTATTCGAGGCGAGCTGAGCCGATGTGCGTGTGTGTCCGTGTCCTGGCACAAAGCCCCATAAACCGACATCGTTGTTGTCCCCTGTCCTGGGCCTATCTGCTTTATGGCCCAGCGCTTCCAGTGCATCCAACGGGGCAAACAAAGGATCCCACATTCATGGCCTGTGGGGGTCACAATTTCATGTGCCCTAAATGGCTCACTTTGGAGCTGGAGAGCAACAAAACTTCAGTCCATGGGCCGGCACAGGCACAGGCACAGGCAGCACAAATAGTCGTAAATGTGCCGAGAAACGTAACTGACCTATGCTCCTGGTTCCAGGCCCAGTTGGAGATTAATAATTCGGCCCAGAGTCCGGCCAAGTCGGTGGTCATTCGAGAGGCTATCGGCCGTCATTTGCAAGCCACTCGAGACTAGCAGCCATTTCAATATCGCAATACTGCACCTGACTCGACTTGCACTCGGGGTTCTGATTAGATTGTGCTCATGCCCAATATTCATCATTCAAAGTGACGGGCTCGGTCCGACTCAAGCTCGTTGTTGAGTAATTAGTTGGGAGCTCACCGAGCAATGAGCCGGCTAATTGAATGGCTCAACTACACGTATGCGTTGGCCAAGCACAATGCATCTGAATCCTGATCACTTACCCTTTGCTGCCCACTCGGCAGTGGAGTCCTTCAAGTGTTGCGTACACACAGGCAGCACAGGTTTCTCGCAAGGGAAGGTACTTAATCTGTTCTGTATTTTAAGATATGGCCAAATTCCGCTTTGTATGAAGAGCAATACAATTTATACAGGCGAGTAGGAAGGTTCCTCAATTTTTTTTTGCTTCTATGTACTTTGCTTAAAGTCACAATTGGGAAAGATACTTAATACTAAATGCCGAAAGATACTTAATACCCGTGACCTCTTAAGCTGTCCGCCTGAAAATACTCCTCTTATTTAGATAAATACATATTAGTATCACAAGAAATTAATTTAAGTTCCCATAAGGTTAGCTTGGGCAAGCTTCGTGCGCTATTCGTGTGAAACCCCGACTGCCACGGGGCCCCCGGGAACAGAGTGTGGGCAGCTCTGCCTTACAATAATTTGCTGTTAACCATCCTCTGCCTCCCTCAGCTTGCTCCCATCCTGGAACCTCCACTCCAAAAAGCTATGTGGTTCTCAGCGATCAAACTGTGCTGGGCCACGTTCTTGGATTACTTTGGCTGGGTAATGGCGCTCGCCGACGAGTCTCAGCTCGCCATGGTGCTGATCAGCTGTACGATGGCCGTGGCCTTCATCCTGAATGTGCGTTCGGGCTGGGCAGTCCTTCATGAGCTGGAACGGACGGTGGGCAACAGAAGGATCAAAGCTATGCTGAGCCGTTATCCATCGCCAGTTCACATAGCGACCAGCGGGGCTTTCCGCCGGCATCTACAGCTACCTTTGGTGTGGACACACTACGACGAACCGCCCCTGGCCATGCTCCTCGAGAACAATGGAAGCACGGTGGTCCTGCGAATTTGCTGCCCTCTAAACTCGATGCCCCACCTGAGCGGGGGTGAGTTGGGCGGCAGATATCATTTCGTGGAGGCAATCTTCAAGTGGGGCGTCTTAAGATCCGAACACTCGATAGACGGTCGCCAGTGTTCCCTAGAGATGCAGGTCCTTCACCGTTGTCCGCAGCAAAAGGGTGCCTGCGAATACCTGGCCCTCAGCTACCTTTTCATATTGAATCCCTGCAAGAATGGCCTCCATCAAATCACCGATAACCTGAAGTGGATTCAACAACCAGGATCCTCGATTGAGTTGCCGCCCTTTGACCTGGGGACTCTGCTCCGCACCTTCGACAGGGGCTACTACACCTACCAGGGCTCCTATGACAACGGAGAGCTGGAGCTACCCGTGACCTGGCTGATTGACCCTCAGATCTTCAGCGTCCGTGCCCACCAGGCGGTCGAGTTCGCAGCTCTGTTCGGAAAGGATGGAAAGAAGATCATAGACAATGCGCGAAGGGAGCAGTCCTTGGGCAGTCGCTCTGTGCTGTTCCATTCCTGAGCGGCGTCCTAAGGACCTTCATTTAATATACGTCTATTAATTACAGAGAAACTGTAGAAAATTGATTGAAACCTTTAATTTTTGTGCTGTTAAAATGTTTATAATTGTTAATGTATGTTAAACCAAATTAATGTTTAATAGAACGTCAAGATCGGACACTTGGGATTTGCAAGGAAAGTCATTCGCCCCGAAAATCAATAGGAGATTTTAACTTTTATGGCTAAGTACGGCTTATAATATTTTAGATATATTTTACGGATGTATTTAGTGAAATTCCTGGGACTTCTGTTTAACCCAAAAAGCGGTTTAAATTGGGGGAAATTGGAGTGATTTCCTTTCATACTCTTCTCCATTTTATTAAACATTTACATACAGAAGTTTAATGAATTCACTAAAATGTATGCGACCTTTATTTTGCCATAAAATCTTAACTAGATTTTTTGCAAAAAACACACAAAGGTCTTGACAATGGCAAGCTGCAGGCTTGGAAGTATCCTTGGCCTTAGTTGGTAGTAAAGATAACTGCGCAATTCTATAGCCAAAATGCGCCATTCGTTAAAGTTATTGAAGATGGCTTAGAGAGAGTCGCTGCCGACGTGTCTGACATAAAGCTGCCGTTCCTGCAGTTCCAATCACTGCGTTTCAAAGTTGCAACTCCAACGTGCAGCTGTGCGACGTGCATGGAAGTGCGGTGAGCTAGACCCGAGACCAGAGGCCCGAGGACTCTCCCCATCCTCGAGCAGCAGTTGAGCATTTCGATTCGTGATTCGCACGCCATCGGCAGTCCGTCAGCCTTTGAGCTCGGTTGCCGGCCAACTGTTTTCCTATTTGACCGACTGTCTGCAGGTGCAGCCAGGCAAATAGTCAAAGTGCAGGAGGTAGCTCGGCTGGGGAATTTGTTCATTTCGCTCGGGCTGGCGGAAAAAAACATCGGGGAATGCCTGGGAGCTGCAAGAGCTAAAACAGTTGTGAAAATTGTCGAAATTAATTTTCAATAAACGCCCCCAGCACTAAAAAGGGTTAATCGAATACTGATTGGCTTAAAAGTTGCGCTCGAAATCGCTTTGAATGGAGAAATGGAGAAGCCCGCGACCGGGGCAACCTGAACTGACGTGGGCCAGGAGCAAATCGGAGAATTCCAGCTGCAGGAAGCCCGGCATCCGGTTATTGACTGGGCCAGCGCACCCACATCCACCACAGAACGAATAGACTGGGGGGCGGCATAGTTGGCCACTTCAAAAGCGGCACAAATTGTTCCTGGCTCTGGGAATTCCTTCGCACGGATATCAAAAGGATTAGCCGAGGGTCCAGAGGGTCCAGAGCGGGACCAAGAAAATTTTCGAGGAAGGGGCCGCCAACCCCACCTTGTCGCCGGCAGACATTTCGAGCAGCGAACTGGGAACTCCTATTACGATTTATTTCAGGCGTAAAACCAGCGAAGGAAATATTTGCGGCGAAAGTTTAAAATAATTGTTGATGTAACGAACCATATACAGGCGGAGGGCGGACGGCCAAAAGTAAAACAAAGGAGCTGTAGAGCAGTAGCTGGATCTGTAACTAAAGCCGAGGCCCAAACAGGACGACCGAATAGTTTTAGCTTGGGAAATTGTTTAAAGTTTTCCTCGGTTCCGCTTACATATATAAATATGGACGCATCTGTGGTTGTTGTTTCCGAGTGGCCACAGTTCCAGTCCAAATCGCAATGCTGCCACCCAACCCAGTCCAACCCGAAACCATCTCACCCGCTTCGCCGTCAGCAGTTTGCAAGTCAAACAATTAAAACAAGCTTCAAACAATTTCCATTTAGATGCGAATAACAAGTTGTACATGTGTCTAGACTGGGGCGATGAGTGCGAATTTAGCCGAGATTGGCCATCAATCAGGCGTGGGCCGTAAACAAATCAGTCAGTCCCCAGGTTCCGAGATCGGGTGACAGACAATTGCCCGAAAATTGTTCCTAAATTGGGCCGGACTTTTAATTAAATACTGATTCCCTCACGACTTGTCCCTGCTATCTGGGGAATACATTAGCCAAAGTAATTCCAAGTATTTGCTACCACTATTTATTTATTTTAAGAGGCAATTTGTTTTGCAGCTAAAGCTGACTTATATTAAGCTGTGAATTAGCTATATTAGCCATAACAGCTAATACTGCAAATACAATTATTAATTGGCATTAGATTAAACGGCCAATTGCCTATTCAGGGCATATCTTAAACCCTTCCACTTGTTCTCTGTAGTAAATAATCTTATTCCTAACACATTTCCTTTTAGAAAGAACGTGTGTGTAATATATTCTCCTTATAATATTGTGATTTAAAGTCAAATAATATTAAATTACTACACATTGCTGCTATAGATTTTATAAAAATTTTAAAGACTATATAAATTTTAATATATATATTCAAATGAGGCTTTAATTTAAAATTTCATCCGCTTTTCTATTTCTATACCCTTGAAGAGAGTATTACAATTCCTGTTAGAAGTTTGCAACGCAGTGAAAAATATATTCTTATAGTTTTGATAAGCAAACAAGCTAGCTATATGGATGAAACTTTATAATACTATTTGCGAAAGTCGGTCAAGCCTCTCTCTATTTTTATATGACAATTCTCTGTCTATATTTTCTGCACCCCTAATAATATATTCTTTTAATTTAATCGAAGCCGGTTGACTATATTTTTTAGCTAGTTTAATATTTGGGTAAAATGGCAAACTACAAGGGTATAAAAACTTCGGCTTCCTTAAGTCATCATTCTTACTACAATTTCACAGTGATCAGAGATCATTCAACTGATTAGTCTGGTTTGAATTTGCTGAACTAGTTTTCTAGACTTTAATTTATTCTATTTATCAGTTTATTTGTTTTAATTAAATTAATTTTATACAAAAGATTTTTTTTCCAGCAGACTTTCACAATTCTGTAGTTCCATTTATGATAATTAACTTCATTGTTATTTTTTATTAATTAAAGTGCAGCCCTTAGAGAATATAAAACACATCTTTATACATTTAATAATTTTAAATTTTATTTGAAACTCAAATGAATGTAATAGGAAATCAATTGGCCTTCAACTCCTAACCGGTGCGAATGTACTGGGTGTTGTCGGTCTGGATCAGCACGGTTCCAGCTGTGGAGGTAAACAATTGATGCATATTTGTAGTAATTTATCAGAATCTGAACTCTAGTAATATAGACTTACGTTCGGGAGCGGCGACGGCCAGGGAAGCGAACATGGCGAGGAGGAGGGCGGCGGCTTGGAAGATCTTCATATTGGTGGTTTTTGGTTTGTGGTAGGTGAGTGGCTTTGGGGTACGACTGAGTTACTGATGCCCCACTGATGATTGAGAGCTCTTTTATAGCTGGGCGAGAACGGCAGTGGTCTGGGCAATTCCACGCCGGGGGATTGCACAGGTTAAAAGATCGGCGTAATCTCTTCACTCGTCAATCAGAGATTCGTTTGTTGTTGATGCGATTTTATGCGATTCGAGTGAACCGAGAACCTGTCTGGGTTTCTACGCAATTCAATTAGTGCTGGTTATCGGCATTCGAATATGTGCACACGTAGCCCAACGACCATTAGTATAACTGGAACTGGGTGCAAACAGCGCAGTATGCAATCCAGTTTAGTGTGGCCACAATCACACCTGCCCGTACCTGGAGTTTCTCTGGAAAAAGCCGTTGGGAAACGTGCTGAGACCCCACGGCAGTCTTAATATGAATTCTTAATTAATTCTTTGCGTGTTTGTAAACAATGTATTTGAAACAAAGCTTTTTTGCAGGCCATTAAAAACAACATGGAAAATACTTTGCAATAATAAAGTATGTAAAAAAGAAGATTTAATAATATATTTGGTATATTATTAAAAACAAAAAAACTTAACTAACAACAAATTAGGAAAAATTAACTTCAGGCCAAATGACTCAGTGTTCATAAATTTTTGTTTTGTACACTAGATTTAATTTTTGATAATCAAAATTAAAAATAATATAAAAAGGGTAAATTCTTAAATAAGGGAAGGGTCTTTGTTATTATTATTGTTATTGTTATTTTGAAAGGCAAAAATTCGTTTACATTCTAATACAAAAATCACAAGTAGAATGCTAGATCAAATTGATATAAATATTTAAATCATGCAAATATAAAATAAAACGAGAAAGAAAGCTAACTTCGGTAAACCGAAGTTTGTATACCCTTGCAGTCTGCAATTGGATCATTGAAAATCGATCCATTTTGGTTATGTAAAAAAAAATGTCAAATTATATAAATTTTGTAAATTTTACATTTTACATGTAGAATCTTACATTTGCATATAAATCGACCGATCCCTTCTATGGCAGCTATATGATATAGTTGTCCGATCTTAATAAAATTAAAACCGTAATTCTAGAACTATAAATAACGACTATATCTCGAAGTTTATAAAAATTCGTTGAAAAACAGAGAAGTTAAAATTTTTTTTACATAAATTTCGCCATCATTCCTATGGCAGCTATAGGATATAGTGGTCCGATTTCGGCCGTTTCGACATATAT